>VXAV01003624.1:160279-173726 GCA_013399715.1 Alectura lathami
CCCCCCCCACCCCGGCCCTCCCCGTGCCACGGGCGGATCGCGCAGGGGCAGCGAGCCGTGCCGCAGGGCTGGCATCCTGCCGCCGGCATTATCTGCATTCCTCAGCTATCGAAGACGCGGGTCCCGCGCCGCCCGGGTGCGGCCCCGCGCGGCTTTTGGGGTGCAGAGGGGAGGGGGCAGAAGGCTCAAAGCACGTTGAGATCCCGGCGGGCCCGTGGCCAACGCTGCCTCTCCCCCTTGCCCCCGTCCCGCNCTGCCTCTCCCCCTTGCCCACGTCCCGCAGCCATCGGCTTCGGCCCGCGACGTCTGCAGGACCAGCCACGGGAAGGGGAAGCAGCTCCCCGCGAGGGTCGGCCTTGCCCGGGGAGAGAAGCAGGCGGCGTGCAGGGGGCCCGGGAGCGGTGCAGCAGGCAGCGAGCAGGCGGAGCGGGCTGGGCGATTTGGCTGCTTCCACACGCGGCCCACACAACCTCCTGGCGCGGCAGGGAGAGCCCTGGGCGGAACCCCCGCCCTCGGCCCGGCCATCGCGGACACCGGGACTGGAAAGAGGATGCGCTGGAAGGCTTGGACTAACGTGAAGCAGAGGAATTTGAACAATACCCCCTTTCTCTGGTGTTCCCGTGGCGGGGGGAAGGAGCGGGAGGATCACCGAGCGGAAGCAGCACCCGGGTTGCCGAAACCGAGCTGCGTGCTTGGGGCTGGGTGAGCACACGCAGGCTCGGGATGGCAGCAGCTCAGCTCGCTTGAGAGAGGACGGGAACAGCGCAGAGCTCAGCCTGTTCCCAACCACCTGGCAAGGAACCGGCCACGGACGTTTCCATCATCAGATGGAGATGTTTCTAAACCACTTTCCAACCCCTGCCTCCGTCTCCGCGGCCAGAACTAAGCACTTCAGCAATAAGAATGCTAAGGGATGCAGACTGCGTTCCATCAGCCACGTTCCTGGGTCTCTGCAGAAGCCCAAGGCCTGGCCAGGTTTCCAGCAGAGGTCAGCAATTCAGAACACCTGAAAGGTGCAGCTCCCACAGCCGGCTGGGAACGGGATATTCAGACACGGCCCCTTAAAATACGGAGCCAGACACCCAAACTGCTCATCTCTTTGGAAAATTCTGGCCTGCATATCCAATGCGCCTGTTCAGATGGAAATGAGTCGCTGCAGGGGAGCGGTGAGATACAACCACAGGTTGGAAAGGACCTTCGAGATCACCGAGTCCAACCATCGCATCGCACGAAGTGCAGCAAAAGCCAGGAGCCGGCTCCGAGCAACGGCCCCGGCGCCTCCCGCCCGCTCCTTACCTGGTGAATCGGACTTTGCAGATGTTGCACTCGTAGGGCTTCTCGCCGGTGTGGGTGCGGATGTGGCGCGGCAGCTTGCCAGCCCCCTGGATCACTTTTGCACAGATGGGGCACTTTTGGAATGCTTTTGCCCTGATCTTCTTCTCCACCTTCTGGGACCAGGACGGATACACGTCGCTCTCGTTTGAACTGCCGAAGTATTTCAAGTAATAATCCATGACCCCATCGTCGTCCTTTCGGTCGTCGTCCCCGAGCTGCTGTCTCCCCACGGAATTGATCACCTGCTGCAGCAGGGCGCTGGCAGCCAAGCCATCCACATCCCTGGCATCATCCTCCGTCTCTCCTCCGGTGGGAACGAAGCTGGGGGAGTCACCGGCTTCCTGCTGGTCCAGAGGGCCCCCGGGAGCCACCTCCTCTTCTCCTGGCGTGGCCAGGCCACGGCTGCTGTAATGTCCGTTCTGAGAAGGTGAAAACAAGGAGCCAGGGGCCGCCGCCTCCTCCTCTTCTCTGTCCAGCCACATGGCCGGGTTGCTGTCGGGATCACAGTCATTCGCCTTTGGTCTTTCGTTTAGGGAGGCTTGCGGGTAGAAGTCCATGCCATTGCAGTCCGGCTCCTCCTCTTCCTCTTGGCCTCGGAAGTTCAGTCTCTGAAGGTCTCTCAACTCTGGGTTGGTCCACGGAAAGCTGCCTTGGTGGCCGTTGACGGGGTTGCTCTGGAAGAACTCCAGGTACTCTTTTGCTCTGAGATGGTTCCTTTGATCAATTTGATCTACTGTATCCATCTGGTCATTTTTGGCCAGAATCTTCCTGTCCAGGAGATCCGTGCAAACATCCCTTACCGCCGGGATCTCCAGCAGTTTGGCGGCGTTGAGGATGTCGTTGACGTTCGAAGTGCTGACGGTAAGGGTCGCGGTGTAAGCGAACTCCAGCAGAGCCGACAAGGCGTCCGCACTCACAAAGTCTATCTCATACACGTTTTGCTGGTCCACCACTAACCCTGAGGTGAAGAGCTTCTTGAAGTACTGGCTGCACGCCGCCAGGACGGAGCGGTGGGTGGGGAACTCCTGGCCTTCCACCAAGATGACCACGTCACACAACAGCCCATTGTTTCTCTGCTCGTTCAGGCTGCTGAGGATGTCGCTGCTGTGATCGGGGAACGGGATCCCTATGGGGCCGTCCACGCCGCCCGCCATCGTGGATGCGGAAGGCTACGGAGAGGAGAGAAGAAGCGTCGTGAGTCACCGCGCGCTCGGGGACACCCACACCACGCGGCCCGCAGCCCCAGACGGCACTGGAGGCCACCCGGCAGCAGTGGGGCCGTCGCTGCGGACCCGACGCAGACCCAGCAGCCTGGCGCTCGCCGTCAGCGAGCTGCTGGCCACGGGGCGAAGTGGACCGGGACCAGACACGGGCAAGAGCCAAACCTGCCCAGCTCACAGCACCGCGAGCCCCGGACGTCCCACAGCCGCAGCCTTCTAGCCTGTAAAACGGGTATAATGCCTCCCCCCGTTGTCTCAAGCCCTAAACCCCCGTTCTGCTGGGGGCAGGGGTGCTGCCTGCCTGTAGGTCCTGGCTGGGTAGGAAGCAGCTGTCCAGTGACTGAAGGCAGCCTCGGGCAAGGTGTCCCCACCCTGTAGCCACGGAGGGACCAGGCAGACCCCCGCCTCGAGGACCCCAATCTTCCGCCACGTGGTTGGGCTGCGACAGGGGAGCCTCCAGCGCTTCTCGCCGCCTCCCCGCTCCCTTCTCACCAAGGTCCTGAGCAATGCCCAGTGTTGGGGACACGAGGGACCAGGCGAGCAGGGCAGGCCATGCTGGGGAGGTGACCCCCCCCCACCGCCCACCCCAGGCAGGGGGCCGGGACAATCGGCCGGCCAGTGTGGGAACGGCTGCAGGGTCATGCGACTGCCGAGGGCTGGCAGGGGAAGTTGTACAACCCCGCAGCTCATTCTCCTCGCACAACGCGGCCTTTGTGTCCATCTGCGGTCCGGATCGATGGCGGCCGAGCCTGCGAGGGGGCAAAGCCGCCCCGAGCCTCCCAGGGACGGGCTCAGCACCGGGCTGAGCTACAGTCAGAGGCCACCAGCCGCCCTCCCGGCCCCTCTGCATCACACGCCGCTCCCTTTTCAGGAGGCTGAAGAGCCAGGTTAGTAACCCAAGCACAGGGCTGGATGGCCGAGCGGATTTGTAACAAGATATGGAACCCTTCACCTTTACAGGTTGACAAATAAAACCACCAAAAAAATACAACTGCTAAGAGCTGCAGGAACGCGAGGTGCCACCACGCGTTGGCGGGTTGGGTGAAATACACCTGGAAGGGTGGCGGATGGGTGACAAGTGACAAAAGACGCTGCCATGACCGCCGGTCAGCCCCCCTGCTGGCAGGAACGAGGCCCGAATGGGCCACCAAGGGGGAGCTTCAACTCCTGACCTACATTTCCCAGGCAGCTCTTTTCTCTCTGCCCACCCCTAACTGCCTGCAGAGCATTACGCGCCTCTTGTCCCAGACTGCGCGTCTCTGCAGCGTCGCGGAGATGCCACATTTCACCCCAAAGTGGCTGCATTTCAGCAGCCGGGAAATCGCCCTCCCATAGAATTTGCAGCAGCTGAAGGGGTGCTGTCAGCCTGAAATACAGGCGGGCTGGAAAGAGACAGTCTGCCATAATACCCAGGCTCTCAAATCATCTGCACCAGCAGGGAAGCAGACCAAGGACGGGGCTGCGCTGCATTTGAACCCTGGCACAACACAGCACCCATCGCTCCCCGGCGTTTATCTGCGCCGAGCTCTGCGTTCCCCAAGCGCCGATAGCACCCAGCTGCAGCCCAGCTCCCCCCCGGGCCCCCAGGCTGGACTAGCGAGGCAGAGCCCCGGCCCCGCGCTGCAAAAAGCGTCGGGGCTTCTGCACAAGGAGCGCTGCTGAACGCGCACAAAAGCGCGGAAAGCCCTCCGCCTCCCTGGGGCTCTGCGTGCGACAGCCCTGGCTGCTCCGCTCCGGGGTGACACGGGTTCAGTGCTGCCCTCGACAACAAGGGGGGCTGTATTTCCTAAGCTGCCCTTGCAGACCTACCAGGCGAAACAGCAGCAGCTGCAGCCCCAAGCGAGCGCTCTGCTGAACCCGATTCCAATTGATTGTCACCGAATGCTTCCTACGGCAGCTCTAGGATCTGACGTTTCCATTCAAACGAGACAGCCACACTAAGATGGAACCGCGACCAAAAGTGCTGACAAAACGCTGCTTAATTACTGTTTTCCATGTAACCTCCGTGTTGTTTTGCTTCTTTGCAGATATTTGGAACTGAGCTGGGAGAAGAACCCCAGCAGGTTACGAGGGCTCCGCGAGTATCGGGGTGAGCTCAGGCACATCTGGGCAGCCACCACCAGCGAACGCTGCCTGCGCGCTCCTCATCTGGACAGATCCCAAATCTCTCTGAAACAACAGGGCCCTCCGCGCCCGCAGAGGTGCCACCCACCCCAAAAGCTCTGACGAGGAAACTCAGCAGCAAAGGGACAGTCGTCGTTGCCGTACGCGCCGAGCACGGGGCGAGCAGCTGCGGGGCACGGCGCTGCTCTGCTCCACGAGGCAGGGCTTCCTGGGAACGGCCGCGTCTCGGGTTTGGCACGGGGCATTTGGCTGCTCGCAGCTCCGCATACCCAAGGATAACAAGTCGCTACGCCCGCTTTCTCAGGGGCAGCGCGCACGGTGCAGTAGCAGGGCGGAACACGGCAGCGCTGCTGTGCGCTGGGAAAGAATTATTAAAATAATGTTGCTATAAAAAAGAAAAAAAAAAAAAAAGAGCCAATGGTTTGCTGCCCAAGGCCCAAACATTATCCTGTCCCTCTCGCTCACCACCAACTGGAGAAACGGGCATTTTTTCCCTGTGAATAGCTCGCCCCTATTATAGGTCACACAATGCCAGCCCTTGTCTCTTCCGTTTATACTTAGGGAGCCATCACCCCAGTTCCCCTTTCCTCCTCCCAGCCGCGTGGCCACGTCCGCGAGCCCGGACCCTGCAGACAAAGCCCAGCTGGCGGGCAGCGGGCGCTGAGCCTCCGACCGCGGCGTCCCGAGGACAGGCCCGAGCAGGTTCCGCGTCCCACCCCAAAACAGAGCCCCAAGGGGGGTCGGGGCGGCGGGAGGAGGCGAAGCAGGGCTCTGCCTGCTGGGGGAACGCTGCTGCAGCTCCTCCGCGGTGCCATTAAAATTCAGCTGCTCTCCAGAAGGAATGCGCTGTCGGCAGTTTAGTGCCAAACTATCCAAATTATGTGGACCTGCAAAGCAGATGCATGCTCCTGAGGCGAAGACCCTGCACATCAACAAACTGGTGGGGTTGAAAAAAAGAAAAAAGAAAAGTGCATGGTAAAAAAAAAAAAAAAAAAGTGACACTTTTATTTTTCCCCCTCCCTAAATACCCACCATTTTGGCAACGCAACAGGAAGAAATCTTTCATGTTTATCAGGTAACTCAGCCATATATGGCAAAAAGAGCGAATTCAGCTTTCTTCTATCTTAACTGGACATCGCATCTGGGGTAAAAGGCTGGGGGAGACACATGACATGACCACGATCATGCAGCGATTGAAGTGAAGAGATCAGAGCAGAAGCAGCGGCCCGCACGGATCTGTGGCTTCTCCCCGGACAATCCGGCTCTGTGTCCCGCAGCCGGGCATTCCCTCCAGCCCCGGTGAACCCCCCTCGGAAGGCGCAGGCTCTGGGAAGCCTCTTGTGCCCCGGTGCCTCTGCCACAGCTCTCAATGGGGTCTTGCTTACCATGGCTTTAATTGCCAGATTCACAACACAAAGGCTCATCTCAGGACCCGACCACATCAGTCGGCTCCCAGGCAGACCCTGGGCGCCAAATCACGCGGTCGGACCAAACGACCACAAACTACCACCCCACCAGGCCGAGCAGCACCCCCCCAGCCGCGGCTCTGTTCTACTCCTCCCAAAGGCCCAGCCATGGCAGAGCTTTGGGGCACCCTGCTTCAGCACCCCACCCCAAGCACGGCCTGATGTCCAAAACAACCGAGGTGCTGCGACACGACCCCAGCAGGCAGCCCGAGCTGCTCGGCTACAGCAGCCAGCCCCGCTCTGTTTGAACGCAACCCGACGAACTCGCACAGGTAAGCAAAACAGCCGGGACCTCCCTCGCTGCTGCCAGGTCTGACCTGCCGGGGAGGTCTGCCTCTCCCTCCTGCCTACAGGAATCTGCCTGGGCAGCAGGGGAAGCTCCAGCGCAGGCAGCCCTGCTTCATACCCACCGGCTGCCCACGGTGCAAGGAAACCTGCCCCAAACCCTACGGACGCACTGATCCTTCAGCACAGAGCAGCGACTGCACCCCTCGTCCTCCAGCCTTGCCTTCCGCAGCACGCCACAACCACTGACAGGCAAGCAACGCTTAACGCCACGCAGGAGCGACCATCTCCGGAGCGGGACGCGGCGATCCGGCAGCACCGACGATCAGACAGGAAAGGAGAATCCCACATCCTGCTCGGGCTGCCAAGGGAGCGCTGGGAGGAAGAACACGCAGCAATTGCTCCGACCGAAGCTTGGATGCGGCGCTGGAATTGAACACCCCTCGGACCCTCAACGAGCATCGTGGGAACCTTCGTGACCACAAATAATAAACAACCTTGATTTTAATTCGTATTTAAAAATATTACCACCCACAGCAGAGCACGGCGAGGCGCGGCGGTGCCAGGAGCTGGCTTTGCCTCTGCTCTCCGGGGGCTGGCCGGAGGGGCAGCTCCGCAGGGCCGCCGAGCGAGGCCGGCCCTCCCCGCGACGCCGTCAGCCATTTCCTAGCTGAGGAGCGGCTGCATCCTGTGCTCATTCAGAGGAGCTGCGTAGGTCTGATATATTTGGCAGAGCGTCTAAATTGGGCTGGAAGAGCCGCATCTACGGATTGGGATGAAGAAGTCCTGACGCCAGGGCCTGCGTTGGGATGCCGGCACTACAAACGCGCGACCACCGGAGCTCAGCCGGCATGAAGGTGACACGGCACGCTACCTGGACAGACAGGTTTGGGGTGTGGTTCAGCAACCCCTGCACCTCGGGCCAACTGCAGCTGGCTGGAGGTAACCCAGGAGAGCCATTTAAATTTTACACCTCAGCCTGTTCGTAGTCATTTTAGTATTTGACACCCCGTCATTCCCAGCACTCACCACGGTGTCAGCAGTGGGGAGAAGAGAAGCAGAACCCCACGGAGATGCCCTGGCTGCCTAAGAGCACGGAGCAGCTGACTAGGCCTGGATGGGGCACACAGGGCAGGGGATGGAGCTGGGCTCCAAGCCCTGGAGCTGGGCTCCAAACCCTGCCGGCAGCACCAGAACAGGCAGCAAGAGAGATGGCACGCGTGTGACGGAGCAGGGAGCTGAGTGCTAGTGCCTGGAGCTGGGTTCTGCTACCAAGATGTTCAAGGTCTGGGAAAGGGATGATGCCACGGAGCACAGCAGGAAGAAAAAGGCTGGTTGCTCTTCCCCAAGCTGCTCGCATCTAAGTGCTTTTCACATGACGCCCAGAGGAGAAAGGATGTGCCAGAGGAGGCTGTTTTCTGGTCACATGGACAGGGGAAGGACGAGTGGCTCCGGCTCTGCCCAGCCAGCTGAGCCTTCAGCAGCACCGTCCCTGCCCCGTCCAGCACCCACACCACGAAGCACCTCCACAGCACGGCGAGCGGTACCGCTGCCAAGGAGCCTGCACCCAAACCAGCAAGGGGAAAGACACCAAGCAGCAACAGGGCCCACTCTGACACATCTGAATGCCTCGGTGCACCTCTCAGGATACTGAAAGAGGGGAGGTTTAGGTCAGATGTGAGGAGGAAATTCTGCACCCAGAGGCGGTGAGGCCCTGGCCCAGGCTCCCCAGAGCAGGTGGGGGTGCCCCATCCCTGGGGGTGCTCGGGGCCAGGCTGGGTGGGCCCTGGGCAGCCTGGTCTGGGGGTGGCAGCCAGCCCCCAGCAGGGGTTGGGGCTGGGGGGGCTTTGGGGTCCCTTCCAGCCCAAGCCATTCAATGGTTCTACGACTTTTGGTTTTACACAACCCCGGTGGCATGCACCGTACAGAAGACAGACACCGCACCGCTCTGCTCGTGAAGATGCCGGCAGCTGACTGCCACCACCACAGAAACAACAGAGGGACGCCCGAGCTGCCCGCCCGGCTGCAGATGTCGACTGATCTCTGTAAACTGGAAGGGATTTCCTCCCAGGGCACAACACAGACGTGAAGCGCAAGGCCCCGGGCTCCATCCCCGTGCGCCAGGCCCATGGCGGTGCCTCGCCGCTCGGCCTCTCAGGGCCCGCAGCAAGCCAACGCGCGGCCACGTTCACCGCTGACAGTAACAACTAGGACATACTAAAGCTTCTCCTATGTTGCAAGGTTAGCTTTAACTGGTTACTCCACCCAGACCTCCTTGCCAATTTTCTCCTTTGTCATCAGAGACCATATTTAATCCAGTAGGAATGTGCCTCGATTCAAGCCTGTGTAGGAACGGATCCGAGGCCTACGCGTGCGTGCATCGAACCTCGGTGTGTGTAGGGGTGGCAACCAGCCCACGGCAGGGGATTGGGACTGGGGGGGCTTTGAGGTGCCTTCCAACCCAAGCCACGCTGTGATTCTGTGCAGAAAGCCTCCAGTAACGCCACAGCATCATGTGGATGGGGGACGGCCACTGCTGCGTCTACGAGGCAAGGCCTAAGGTCTGGGACTCACAGGACACCACCGAAGCACAGCATGGTTGGGTTGGAAGGGACCCCGAAGCCCCCCCAGCCCCAACCCCTGCCGGGGGCTGGCTGCCGCCCCCCAGACCAGGCTGCCCAGGGCCCACCCAGCCTGGCCCTGAGCACCCCCAGGGATGGGGCACCCACAGCTGCTCTGGGCAGCCTGGGCCAGGGCCTCACCGCCTCTGGGTGCAGAATTTCCTCCTCACATCTGACCTAAATCTCCCCTCTTTCAGTTTGTAACCCTTCCCCCTTCTCCTACCACTACCTGCCCACAAAAAGCACCAGGGCTCTACCAGCACCCAGGTAACCTGAATTTCCCCCTGTTGAGCCAGCACCCAACCAGGGGGCAAAGAACCCCCCCAACACCCCCAGACCCACCACGAAGGCTCTCGTCCTGCTCGTCACAGCTCTCGTGGGCACGCGGATTGCTCTGGGCCTCTCTGCTCCCTGCAGCCCACGCACCCAGCCCTCAGCCGCCTGGAAATGCCGAAGCCTGGCTTACGGGGTCGGGAGGGCCGGCCGTCCCTGCATTAATGCAAGCTGCTTGTTGTGCTGCTGAATCAAACTCTTGAGAAGCCAAGCCCAAGTGTGCCCACACGCCTGTCGCTGCAGCCCTCCAACAGGTTTTCTCCCACGGAGCTCTGCTGCTGCCACACAGCAGCACGTCAGCTCCTTGGCAAAACCACAGCGGGGTTTTTGAGAGATCCTGCGCAAGGCCGAGCCCTGGGTGTTCAGCCCCTGGTTCTCTCGAAAGCCTCAGAAGTTAAAAGGGGAAAAAGCAAAACACGAGATGTAGTTTCAGTCCTGCGTAAAGCAGCAGCTTTTGCCCAGAAGCTCAAAGAGGAAGGCTTCTCTTTGAGCTCAAAAGCCCCATAAACCTGGAGGCTCCAGGGAATAAACTGCCAGTATGTCAGAGAGGCAACATTCAGCCCCTTCACAAAGAACCAAAACCGCCTCCAGCGTTAACCCCTCCTCTGCCAAACACGAGGAACGGAGCCACGGGACAGCAGGAGCCTCCAAGGGAACAAGACAGGCAAAGGTGGACGAAACCGAGCGCCTCCGCCGGCTGCATTTTGCTGCCAGCGCTCCCAGCCCTCCAGCACCCGTGGTCCCTCCACCACAAGCCTCCCTCCCAGGTTCCTACCCTGCTCCCCCATTAGCTTAATTGCCACCTCCAACACCAGAAACCTCCTCCACACCAGAAAGGGGGGGGAGAAAAAAAAAAAAAGAGTAAAATTGGAGTTTACTGACACAGCAGAGCGTACCAGGCAGGGCAGTCCCTTCTGTAACTCCTAGTTTGTGGATAAACAGCTAGCTCGCCTCGCTGTTCTCGACTCCACGCGACGTGTAAGAGCTGAGTCCCAGGAGCGAGCATGCCATACACTTCATTCCTGGCAGCGCTCTCCTGCCATGCAGCTTTTCTCCTTCCCTCGGCGCACGAGCGGGCAGCGCGGGTACGGAGGGAGGGAGCGCTGAACCGGTACCGCGTGTACCCTGCCTGTCGAGGCAGGAGGCTCCGTGTGAGCAGCGACCTGTAGCTACAAGCCCACACTTGATGCCTGCCCAGCTCCGTGCTGGGGAGGCACTCAAGCAAACAAAAAAAAAAAAAAAAAAAAAAAAAAAAAAAAANAAAAAAAAAAAAAAAAAAAACACCTTATTGGTTTCCAGTTTGCCAGTGGGAAATCAGTAGGTGCATGAACCAGGAAGGAAATGGAGCGCTCCCCAACAGAAAGCACAACTTCGGCGTAGCAGCACTCAGCCGCGTGGGAACTCAACGCCACGCGAAAAACACGGGGCGCCGGGGCTGCCCCCCGAGGGTCTTGGGTGGCTCCAGAGGGACCCTGCAGAGCAGCAGGGACAGCACGAGGAACACATCCCGACAGTGATCGATGCTTGCGTGGAGAGAGCTCACCCAGCAGGTGCCTGAGCAGGGCGCTTCTGCCCAGGGTCCTGCAGCGGGGAGGCCAGGGCGGGTCCGCATGCTGCTGCTGAGCCATCAGGAAAAAGCATTGGAGAGAGCGAGCCGGTCGCCGGGGAGATCACGCTCCCAGCGGCACCGCGTGCCTCCGCGCATTTTTTAAGGGGGCTGCAAAGCGAAGGCGGCCGCGAGCCGCTGTGCCAGGGGATCTGCAGCTCATCTCGCCAGCGTGGCCTTGGCTCCCACCTGCGCCGCAGGGCAGCTCGCGCCAGTTTCCAGTTTCTCACACCTTGTCACATTAAGAGAGGACGCCGAGGACTACGGTTTCCTTCCACCTATAGCTGCTGCCCGAGGTCCCGCAGAGCATTTTACAGCGGGGACCTCGGGGGGACGCAGCCCAAGGCTGGCTCTGGAGCCCACCGCAGAGCGCAGGAACGACCTCGCTCCGTTCGTGCCTCGAGAACTGCGCCCAGGCTCTGCTGCGGGAGCCAGCGGTGACACCGGGCAGGCAGGGAAATTGAAACTACGCGCAGAGGGAAGATGATACGGCCCCGGTGCTGGAGGAGAAGCAGCCACCCCCGGGTGCTCGCTGAGGATCCCGGCGCCCGCTGACCCTGTTTCAGGGCTCCCATGGATGGGACAGAGGCACAAAACCGCACCGCTTCCAAAGGCCAAAGGGGAGCGGGCTTCGGTGCAAACGCTCCCCTTCGTCCCAGATTCTGACTCTCCTTCTACCTCTCCCTGAATCGCGGTCATCAAAAGGCTTTTAATTACAGATTGAAACCAGTCCCTTCAACATTTGAGGTTAAGGCTGGTGGAGGGCATAGTTAAGAGCAACTGTTTATTGCTTTGACTAAGCAAGATAACAGGTAGGTGTCTAATTGTCACAGAAGTCTCCTCTTTCAATAAACGCAGCATCCAGAGACTGGGAAAAAGCCCTCAAGTGTCAGTTTTAATCAAGATAAAAACCACAGCTCTCAAGCATTTTGGTTCTGTCTCAAGCACAGACAAAGAATTCTGCAGCCTGACACGACGAGGCTGGATGCTCCATTCTGCTTCACGCCGGGTTACGGCACTGCCTCGATGCAAGCGTGAAGTTCCACACTGATTTGTGCCCTGTGCTGAGACCCAGGCTCCCATGGCTGGGAAAGAACCACACTTTTCAATTCTGCTTCAGAAGTCTCAAAAAAAAAAAAAATAAAATAAAAAATAAAAAGGCACCCACTGCGTTCGCCATGCCAGATCACGGTACGGCTAAAGATCGTCGGTGCCACGCTGCACGGAGATGCGTGCACAAGCAGAAAGTTAAAAAATAAAATAAAACACATAGTAAGAGTCACAGATCAACCGAAAGCAAAGACTGACTTTTATTCACCACCGAGTTTATTAAGAGCTCTTCTCTTGCCTTGCAAAACCCTCCCCCGAATTACTAACGCAATTAGGGCTTGGTGGAAAAATCCCACCACCTCATCCATGTTTGGGTTGTGCCTCTTCACTCCCTCTCTCTCCAGAACAAGCCTAAACAGGGGCCAGAATGAATATTAAACGAGAACGGCTCCTCTCTAATAAACTGCTCCGTTTCTCTCACTTTAATATTTTTTTTTTAAGTTGTTTCAAGACAACCTCTTCAGCAAACCATCAGAACTCTTAAACCAGCCCGTCCCCCTTCCTGATCAACAACCAGAACTGCCCGTATGCTGCAGCTTTCAATCAGGACCAGGAGAAACAGTCAGAAATACGACAACCTTTCCTTTAAGCCAAATAAATGAATCTTTTTGAAATGACACGGTGACCTTTTAGCTCTGCTACGTGCAACTTCCACCCTTGTCGGGCTGTAAATTCTTCCAGGCAGAGACCTTCTCCACAGATGTCCATACAGCACGCGTACAATAAGTTACGGTCTCGATATCCCAGATGACAAACAGCACAGGGAACAGGGCTAATCCCGAACAGAGAGCAGCAGCAGCAAACGCCTACCAAGAGTTTGAGCAGAGGAACACCTCTGCTCTGCAGTAGCAGAGGCTCCAGGAGGCCGCTGCAAGCGCTGGGGACCAAGAGACAGGAGCGGACAGCAGCAGCGGCGTGGAACCACTCTAACTCCCAGCTGAAGCGCGTGAAGGCGGGGATGGAGGAGCTCTGCGAGCAGCAGGGCCCAGGTGCTGGGGGGCTCTGCAGGCAGGCAGCTTTTCCAGGCTACCGGGACAACGCAAGCCACAAAACCGCTTCCTGCGGGCAGCCAGCAGCTCACCCCGGTCTCAAACCCCGGGCATCCCAGCCACCTGCCTGGGACGTTACCTCCTGCTACCAGCACTCCTGGAGAAGCTGGCAGTAACCTTCAGCTCTATGCCAAGGGCTCGGCATGGGAGCTTTGGGCACGGCCTCGTGGCCGGCACCTCGAGGTGGGGACAGCACCGAAGTCCCACACCGCGGGCCCGAGCAGCAAGGCCATGAGCAGGGGGATGCCGCCCCCCGGTTCCCACCCGGGCTCCCCCGCAGCACCCCGCCTGCCCTCAG
>VXAV01003628.1:1145-65695 GCA_013399715.1 Alectura lathami
GCAGAAGGCTGCTCCGTCCTGGCCGAGCTGGGAGGATGCAACTGGAGGGACGGCAACGCCTTCGGTCGTGGCGTGAAGGCACCAAGCCACCCGAGTCCACCTTTTCCTCCGGAAGACATCAGTTATTCTGAACCACAGCTGCTGAAAGTGCCGTGCAGAGCAGCGTGGAGACATGCACGCAGGCGGAGGCAGCGACTGTCTGACGTTAGTAAGTAAGAGGGAGTAAATAATTGGCATTACTTGCACAGGAGAAGTGGTTGAAGTGTAACGTAATTAGATTATAGAGGGAAATCAAGTGGTGAAAAGGTTTTTGTTTAACAGCAAAAAGTGCATGCTGGAGGCTTGCCTGTTAAATTAATTTCACTGCAAGTTCCCTGTGAAACTTTAAGTCTCAGGGGGTCATTTGTCACCTCTTCTGTTGACGTTTCATGGAAAGTAATTTCAACTTGTGGAGAGCGTAAGTGAAATTTGTAAGTGTACATTATCTCCCCACAGCTTTACACTGTCTTGACCCTTCTGGCTAACGGTAGCTGCTGCTCATCAAATATTGAGCAGCCGTTAGGGTGACTGCGTTCACTGCACCTCCCCGTAAAAGCCGGTCCAGGCTGGGCTTCCCAGGCAGGCCAAGCAAACACGAGGAGCTAACGAGGAAAAAAGCCTGAAGTTAACTGTCACTTTTCCTTGGCAATGGTGTCATGCAGAGAGGCTGGAGCGTTCAGTACAAGCTCAGTGAGGAGTTTTTTGATAATGTTGCCCCTGGAGCTTACCAAAAAGAAAATATAAATTATAGCATTAAAAATAAAGATATGCCTAGCTCTTAAAAGTATTTATGAGTATTCAACAGCTCTGTTTTGCGCGTGGCTCAGAAGGAGAGACACGACGGTGGCGGAGCTGAGGAGGCCCGCAGGTCTGCTCATATTTAGGAATTCTGGATCATCAGCACCACATAACTTCAGCTCCCCCTGCCTGTGTGAACTTCACAGTGCTCCAGCCTGCAGAATGGAAACAAAGATTTCTTCAGAGAGGCCAGGATAATTGTCTTTCTGACATTTTGAGTTCCTGAAGCAGAATCGACATTCTTCTTGACAGAATTTTTGAGTTATAATGCACCTGGATTGTCCGAAACTGTACTAAAACACGTTAACCATTGTATTTTCTGAAAATAATGTAGAATAAGGTCTCAGATTATGTAGGTAACTGTGGAGCAGGGTCCTTCATGCACTGACAGTAACAATCTTCCAAAGGCAACTGGCAAAGCAGTAAATACAAGGGAGTTAGTCTGACACCTGGAAGAGTCATTCAGGACATGGTTTCTTAGTTGCTGTCAACTGCCCTGCAAGCACAGTGCTTCAGCTCTTCTGAAGGAAACAAAGGCACCTCCATTCACTTATGTCAAAAGGCATCGCAGCCAAGCAAGGAGGCCGAGCGGGAGTTCCTTAGTGCAGATGTGTCTTCAAAGCAGGGGCATGAGTGAAGACTGCAAACATTGAAGTGCGTAATCCATAAACTATAGTTAAATCAAAATCTTCAGTTTTTTAATTGTACCTGTGTACCAAGAAATCAAATACAGACCTTAAGTATATAAATGTTTTCACAGCCACAAGGTTTATCCCCTGCAGTTAAGCCCCACTTGGGCTCTAAACTGCAGAATGTAATCTGCTCGCAAGAGGAGGTGGCAGGACTATTGGTGTACAAGTATTAACTGCTTTTACAAATTACTAGATTAGCATCAGGAGACCTGCTTGAAAAATCTGGCTTTGATCAACAGATTTCTGTCATAACCACTGACTATTTGGTGCAAGAGAGATTTAAGACAAATTAACCCAGGCTGTTCCACACTAAGAGTCAGATACATGATATACAGAGCTGGACTGAGAACTTACCCAAGAGTCGAGAACCTGTACAGGAGTGTATGTGTACTTCTGTGGTTCCTTAACTGCCCAGTGACTGGGTATTCCCGTTCCTACTCTCCTTCCCTTGCACTGCACATATCAACAAGCCACACAACACTGGTGTTCCACTAAAGCAATCCTTAATGCACAAATCACCTTTCATACTAAGGACATTGTTACAGTGAAACCAGTGGACTTGAACAACTGCATCCTAACGGGGGAAATGAAATAGGAAAAATAAGCCAAAAAGGCAACATTTGAAGCAATGAAATGACATCAAAGAAAAAAAAAAGGGGGGGGGGGGGGACAAAAAAAAAAAAAAAAAAAAAAAAAAAAAGGGGGAAAAAAAAAAAAAAAAAAAAAAAAACTTGTAGAAAATANAAAAAAAAAAAAAACACTTGTGTCCCAGCAGGAAGACAGAAAAAAGCTTAAAATACAATCCTTATGTTACACTTCTAATTTTCAGAAGTCAAGGTGGAGGCTATTGAGTGCTTCACTGAGATCCCTGAAGTTAATGAATTTTATGAATTATATACCCCATGTTCTTGTAAGTGAAAATGTGGCGAGCATCAGCAGCCCGGGGGATATTCAGCTTCATCTCAACCCTTCTTGGCACTGGAGAAGAGATCCTCCATAACTGAAACTCATCTCCTGTTGTCTTCAGCACTTGCTGGTAACACAGCTCTACCCACGAGCAACGCTAAAGGCTGTCGCCAACATTTTGCATAGGCTGGCTAATCTGTGCTCTGCTTCCGTCGTTCACTCCTTCTGCACAGTTTTAAGGGAACAGATTCAATAGCCAGGCCTCAGTCTATACCCCTAGCAAAAATGTTGTGGAATAAGTAAATAATAAAAAAGCTCTAAAGTTGATTTAATAGCATGAGCCAGATCTTCATGCTTTACGGCAGGAGGAGTAGCATGATACAGGAGCTAAAATCCTAAGGAAAGTCATATTGTTTGAAACCGATCGGCTGTTAAGGCATTCAGGAATACACGGCATCTCAACCGACAGGATAATGCCAGATCAAGTGTCAGCCCTAAATCCTTAAAATGCTTCTGCAGTTTTCTTCAGAGGATAACACAGTATGTCTGCAGAGAGCAAGCAGCAATGAGACAACCATTTATCCAAACTAAAATGCATGCGTGTAATAACCATGAAGAGGCCATGCATTGATCCATACATTAATCAGATTCACAACAACAGACCAATTTTTCTCTCCCTGGGGTGTGAAGAACAAGGTTATAAATCACAACATGAATACTTAAAGATCACACTTGAACAGCCTAATTGTGTACAACAATAATAGGATGAAATGAAACTTCATCAAATGCCGACCTGTTGTTAGATTTAATCATCTTAAATCCAGTTCTGTGAGATGATTCCAGTAAATTATCTGGATAGAAAAAAAATGTTGGCTTGCCTTATAATTAGTCTTGAACTTCCTATGACTATTTTCTGCTTGCTTTATCTCTTCGTTTGAATGGAGTACTATAACATAGAATAACATCTGGGTTAAACACAAGTTTTGATTCTCTTCTGTTACAAATCACATTAAAAAAAAAAAAAAAATGTACTGCCTTATAGAGGAACTAGAGTTCTGCTACATTCGAAAACTGTCAGCCAATCTTTAAATATTTATCTTTGAATTCCCCTGTTTGCATGTACTTGGGAATGTTTTCATAAATACATCAATAACTGTCTTGTACTGCTCATTAAGGAAGCTTTTTATCCTTGAGTGTAATAGTTCAGTTTACCGCTGCCTGTGAATAATTTTTATGGACCTCCATTAAGCATGCCCTTCAAACTGCAAGTATTTGTCAAATTTTGTGTACACGGAAGCAATCACCGGAGAAAGCGTGAAGGCTGAGGGGAAGCGTAACCATCTGGGGGCGGGAACTGGCCCACCTCCAGCAGCGCATGCTCTCCTGTAACTCAGGCTCCACAGCGTCGAGATGGACTTCATGGATCAACCTCTGCAAGCCAAGGGGATTGTCCAGAGGGCTGGCTTACAGCAACCACGGCTGGACACCCTGAATTTCCTCCTCAAGCCTGACATCAGCCTTGCTCTGAGGTCCCAGGACATTGCTTCTTCCTGTGTGGTGTTACCATGTAGCAGAAAGCTGCAGACACATTCCTTCTCCCACCTAAAGCAGCATGTGCCAGCAAACTTCTGTTACAGAGACAGCTTACAATAAATTACAGTAAGTTGCTTTTCAAACTAATATGCTGAAGTTATTGTTTCTTCCTAGAACTTAGTGAAATATAATCTTAGATAAGTCATTTTCTAAATACGAAGTTTAGAAGCATACTTTAAAAAATGCCTTAGGTATGTCCATAAGCTGAAAACCATACTGTGCTTCCTGGAAACCTTCACAGCAGCATGCTATTAGGTGTAGGGAGCAATCAAGCTCATTGCAAATTTTTCCCAAATCTAGCTCCGTACCTGAGTATTTGACAGATGTTTTTATTTGCCATGTCAGTTTGAACTTAGTAACAACAGAAAAAAATAGGTTTAACAACTATAGTTTTGTGACCTGGAAATTCCACCTGTCATTCTTGCTCTTCCCCCAGCAGTGGATGCGGCAGGGGCTGGTGCACACAGCCACTGCACCAAACGTGATGCTGGGCTGAGCCCACTCTCTCCATCTGGATCCATACAGAGAGCAAGAAAACAGCAGGTTAATACCTCCGCTGTCATGGCTGGGGGCATGGTGGCGTTGTTCAGCCTTGGGGAGGTGGCAGAAAGCACATTCTTACCCACGCTGTGTTTGGGTACAATCTACGAAGACCATTGAAAAGATTCTGCAGACGTCACAGCAGGCACTTGCACAGATCAAATACTTGGACTGGTCTGGATTTACTGTGTTTACACAGGGGTGCCAAAGAGCTACAGAACCAGCGCCAACATCTCACCTGTACCAAAACGCACACAGCAGTGCAGCATTAGAATCAGCACAGCAGGTTTAAAACGTCCAGCGCACTCCAGTAACAACAGTGAGCGTCGACACGGGCCCTCTGCAAGGGACACAAAAGGCTGATCCCTCTCGTGGAGACAGATGGCACTAATGTTTAAGACGAGGTAAGGAGAAGAAAATGAACAAATCTGCAGGTGACTTTCTTCCATGCAGGCAGTTCTCTTGCTGCCAAAGGCGGGCACCAGCAGACACTAGTGGCTTACCAGCATCCACAGACAGCTAAAGCTCTAATACCAGCATCCACAGACAGCTAAAGCTCTAAGGGCAAATTGGATTAATTGCCTGAGTTGTGTGTTCTGACCCACTGCTGTTGAAATCAATTAAATATTTCACTGTCGAACCTCTCCTTCTTCAAGGGCTGAGAGTTAAAAAACACCATTAACATATGTTGTCTATTGTTATTATTATTATAGTATGTGCATTTCTGAATGTCAGCCTCACAACACAGCACGTTTTGTAGCACTGTCCAGTGAATTTCGATAGATGTGGCTGTGGCTGTTGTAGTTCCTGTCACTGCTTAGCATCACACACTGCATTCCTTACAGTACCACGACAACTTGTGATCAACATTATAAATACCAAGGGATATCCTAATGATTTCCACATTCTGTAAAACACTACTGCAATTTATTTGTGCAGAGTGCTTCTGTTATAAAGCTGGGTATGGGACATCAATCATTTAGCTATAAAATAAAATACTGCTGAATTTTAGCAGTGCTGAGGAGTGACAGGATTTTTGTTGAGTTACAGTGCTGAAGAGTAACGGTGACAGATGGAGCTGCTGGTGCTGGCTGCATTGTGCACACACTGCTGAATTCTTCCTTTATCTGGGTACTACTGATAGATTTCATTGTCCCTCACATTTTCACAAAGGCAGTGTTCATGGATAATAGAAGGAAAAACTCAAGATTAAAGGAAAAACTTGTTCAAAAGTGACAGAAAACCTATCTTGCTGTCTTACAGGGAGGGTTTTAGTTTGTTTGTTTGATTTGGTCACTGAAGTGTCTTTGTCTAAAACCAGTTAACTCCAATTTTTATTATTATTAGTGCTAAATAGGCCATGTCTGAAACAGTGCTAGCATGTTTTTAAACAGGTTGTATAATGATTTGCTTGTCACACTTGAGGAGGTAGAGGAAGGGCTTTCATCTTGCAACATCTCCCAGTCTTCCTAACTGTGCCAGTAGCTGCTTTGGTTGTTGGTTTTGTTTTTGTTTAATTCTATAATATCATAACAGTGTCTCCAGTTACCGCCTGCTTTGAGGAACTGTGGAGAAGTGATATCCCATACTAAGAACTGCTGTCAGTAGAAGCTTTTTCTGTAGCATAAACAGGAGCTTTTCACCCTGTACAGCATTAAAAGCCCTTACCTGTGCTCCAAAATTCCAGCAGCAGTTCAAAGCTTTCTTTCAAAACAACTTTCAAAGCAACAGCTTTCATGGCAAGACCTCTGTATCCTTAGCTCTGTGGCCTTGTACCGTCGGAAGCTGGGATCTCCCAAAACCAGGAGCAGAGCAGTGACCCAGCGGAGCAACAGCGCGTATCCAGAGCTCCTGGTGAAAGCAGCAAGCAGAAGCTTTGAGCATTTTGGCCCCTGTAATTCTGGTGACCCTGTGGGCTCGCACGCCGTTGTTAACAGCATGTGGGCAATGTCCACAGAGCCACTGAGCCCAGCTGGAAAAACACTCAGAACTCGGTATCCTGGCAATGCACTGCAACAATGAGATTTCGTAGCAAAGCTGAAAATACAGGCATGTGCACGTGTGTAAGAACATGGTTTAGATCTCCTGCTTGAATGTTCTCTGAAGTGAATTTATTCTTGTAACTTGAGACTCTTCTCCACACCATTTGCACTTTGTCCAGCTCTGGTTGGAATTTTGCCTCTAGGACAGATGTCAGCCTTTACATGCATCTAAGAGGGGGAAAATAGTATCTAGCATAATTTAATCTGGTGCAAGCTTATTTGTAAGAAGTCAAACTCACATTCAAAGCTGTCTGCACATTTGAAGCATGTATTATTTATTAGTCTTACAGAGTTGAATAGCGATCTTTTTGCTACAGAGCAGTGTATACAGAAGGTTCACAGGGTAAAAGGAAAAACTGCATGTGAAGAAAGCTGCGTTTTGCCACTGTTAATCTCATTATAAGAGACAGGGTCACAGCAGCATTGTTCTGGACTGCAAAGCCTCTCGCAGATCTGCACGCACACACTGTGTGAGCAGCATCCCTGTGTGCATAGGGCTGATACTCACCTACAGAAAGCTCAGAGTCGACCTGCAGCCCTCGTGTTCCACTATGAACTTGCAGCAAGCTGTAGCACTGGTTAGAGTTGGAATATGCAGCCAGGACCTCCCAGCAACCGCAGCCTGCAATGACTGGCCCAAGGAGGTCTAAGCAACACCATTCCTCTCAGGCTGCCAACGCCACAAGCCGTGGAGCCACATACAAGGTGACAACAGCAGAAAAGCCTTGCCCAAATATGTTTTTATAGAGTAAGGCTCAAGGTCCCACCTTACTGAACTGAACAGAGCAGGTGTGACCAGCGCTGGGTCGCTTCCCCAAGGCCTGTGTCTCAGCAGCCTTGCTGCTGAGCAAATCCCTACCGTCTCTCACAGAATAAATTTCCTTTCCCAGCTGATTCTGCTTTGTAACAGAGCTCTGCTCTGTGCTTTTGAAGTTATTTTATTCAAGTGGAGGGAATGAGGAGTGTGAGGATTTTTTTTGGTGGTTTTATTTTCTTTGGCTACATAAGCTCCTGGCAAAATCACTCCAGATCTCCACAGAGCGCGTGCTGTGGCAGTTATGACAGTGGCAAACAACGTAACACCTAAGAAACCTCCAAAGTTAAAAGGCAGCCTCCATTAACTGATACTACTTCCCACGTCTGAAGCTGTGTGACTCAGACAAGAGCCACCCTGCCCGCAGCTTTTCCCTGCATTGAGCTTCTGGTCACCAAAATCTCTCAGAAATGGCAAACAAGCCACTCCAGTTACGCAGGTGCTGCCATGACGGTGTCACTTGGAGCCCTTCCAGCCCCGTACCTGTTTCTGATTGCCTGTGAAGCATGAATCAGACAATGCTCCACACGGGAATGATGCCTGTGATGTCACCGATGCTTCCTCCAGGATGCCAAACAACTTGCAAGGTTCTGCACACCCTCAGCTTGGTTTGATGCATCAAGCACCTTGAAGGATTGCAGCCACAGACCTAAATCTCTGCATTTCAAGTGTTTGCTCTCTATATTCAAATAACACACAAGTCCCATGATCTATACATGTTGTATAATACAGTAGACCAAGCAGTTATTGCATATCAGCTCCAGGGATATAAATTCTTCTAGACTAGTTCGGAGAGAAAAGCATCTCCCTTTGGTTTGTGCACTACACGGGATGTCCACAGATTTTCTAGCGTTGGTAGGAAATCAGCTGCTGCACAGGCAAGCAAACAGAATTGATGCACTTGTGTACAGCTTCTCCATTACTTTCCACTGCTAGCCAAAAATGAAGAGTCACACACAGAGACCGGCACTTATTGCTCAGTTCATCACTTCCACAGCGCGACTGCCGGCGCAGACGGTGACACTGCATGAAGCAGCCGATCATGCCGCCCTGAAAACCAGCAGCAGGATTGTTCTGTTGTGTTGGACTAAAATTGTGAATGTTCAGCGAGCCTTTTTGTATCCTTCTCTTTCAACAGCTGCGCTGCATCTGGGAAACCTTTGGTTCCTCATGCTGTGTGAAGTGATGAATGCACTTGCCAGGCTATAAAGAATTGTACTGAAAACTGCAGGCTGCAGTGGTGCAAACCACTCCAGTGTAACTCCTTGCAACAGATTCAGCGGGATTTAATCATACTGCACATTTCCATGGCATGGAAACCGGCTGAGCACTGGTATTAGCTGCTAACCGGCAGCTCCAGGTAACCCTAACCAAAACCATTTATTATTAAGATCCACATGGTCAGTGTGGAAACACTGAGGAGTTTTAATCTTCCTCTGAAGACTGAAAAATTGACCAAAGGCTGAGAGCTGCAAAATGCTGAAAGTAAAATTGAATTTTAATAGCAGGGATGTAGAGCAGAACATGGGAGCAAATTCAGGACCACACATACATGCAGATGACTCCGTTTCAGGTTAACCTGGACAGAAACCAAATCAAACAAAACAAAGCAGGTGCTCGTTATAGCTTCATATTTCTCTGAGATTAATTAGACTTTGAGTTCTCTTGACAAGCTGTTGTGCCGCACAGTTAAGTCTTTTTTATTTTGCCTGGACAGTGTGTGATGTCAGCCACACTATACAAAAGTCAGGTTTCTCTACAGTGTGCCACAGGAGAAGTTTCATGTTGCATTTGCCATCACTTGCAGCTATGATTCCTCCACTGTGCAGTTCCAGTGGTGGAGTAACACTCGACGGAAGTGTGGCTCTTTCTGCAAACAGCCAAATATCACCTCTTCTATGGAAGCAAAGCAACAGTGATTTAATTCAGTGTGGGTTTGGCTTCTTGACAATCTGTTGCTTCTGAATAAGCAGAAAAATAAGTCACGTGCAGTGCTTTGGAGGCAGAAACGCTCGTTCTAAAGCCAAGAGCCATTAATAAGCATTCACAGCCTTAAAAATGAATAATTGTAGGAATCCCAATGCTGGCCAGAGTTTGCAGGATAAATTTAAACATGTAATTTAGGCAAAAAGTTTACCAGAATGTAGGACACGTGAATTCAAAGAAAAATAGACATTAGAAGATGCTTTCTGAATGGGTGTCAGACCCATCTTGTTTAGCATTCCACATTTTCTCCATGGCATGGATGACATTAATCCTTTGTGTTGCTTTCAAGCCGTTGTACTCTTCATTTGAGGCATCTCAGGTTTACAGTTGTGTGACAAAAGCATCTGTCTATTTTGTTGACTTGTACGAAGTTGCCCTAGGAACGAATTTGTGGTGTTGCATTTTAGCAACAGAAATATATCCAGTGTAGAAAATGTCCGTTAACAGTGAGATTTAACATCAGTATTCTAAACCAGAATCCTTCCTGTCGTATCTGTTCTCTTTCAACTGAAGCTGTTCTTCTTCATTTACTAACCTCCACAGCAATGCTGTTACCTCCTGACCGGTTTGCTCAAAATCAACATGATCCAACACCAGGTGAAACAACACATGTTCACCTGCGTCATAATAGTGCTGGACACAACCTAAGTAAATGGATTGGGACTGCCTTATCCGTCCTCCTGCCAGCACAGCATTGTTCTTAGAAAACTCTTTGCCACTGCTTTCTTCCATCAGTTTTCCATGTGTCAAGCGATGCGCCTTTTGCGACTAGCTTTCTATCTAATAATCACGTTGTTAAAGCTTTCTCCCTGCTATTGATTTGATCTTTCCTTTCCTTCCAATTCATCTGTTTCTTCTCATCATGCTTTTTTGTTTACATCTTCCCAACTGCAGGAGAGAATGACAGAAGGCTGTTCTGAGCTGAGCTGCGCTCTCCCGTAAGCTATTCCCACCCAAGCTGTGCCTGTTACCCACCTAACGAGTTCTCCAATAGTCTAAAACTGCTGTGGCCAGGTTTGTTCGTCTCGTTTACAAAGCATATCAAACCTTGTTCTGTCTCCCTTAAAGTAAAGCAGCCCTATCGTGTGTTAACAGCATGAGACCTGCTACCGCTACTGTTTAACTCTGGGTTTCAAGGTGAGGAGCAATGTCTTGGAACAGTCACCTTGCACGTTTTGGCAAGGAGCTTCATTTTTATTTATGGCAATGCTTTAATGTATAGGTACATTGTGTTGAAATGAGCAAAATGATAAAATGATACCTTGGTGATGAGACTTCACTCCCTACTCCGGCACTGTAAAAAGAAACCTTGTAGAGACATAAAGAGGAACCTGCCGTTTTTGGAAAAATTATCGAGAACAGGATTGTTCCTGATTGTGTTGATCAAGCAGTGCAATAGCAAGGGAGATTCGTACATTTTGTCCATTTTTGAGGAAAACACCAGTATGTGTTCCTGCTTTATTCTGCTGTCACACTAATTACGCATTCAAATAACAGTTTCCTGTGGCAATGGCTTTGCTGCTTTTTGGCCAGCTGGTCGGTCACGAAGTGCAGACTCCTCTGTTGGCTCCAGGTGTTGAATCTCATTAAGACAGGTGGCACATCGTCAGCTGGGCAGGACAAAGGGGAAAGCTGCTGCAGGGATCCTGCAAGATCCAGTGGGAGAGGAGAGTGCTGCGAAGAGCAGTCCTGGTTGGCAGCCAGCGCAATACCGAGTTCTGTCACCTTGTTACTTCTGGATTGCAGGTGGGAGGAAATGAGACCACTGAACACTTTCCATTTCCTATCAGGCTGTGGGAACCCAGCGCCTAAATATAGAACAGCAGTCACCATTAGAGAGCTTGACACCGACTGTCTTAGCAACTTCAGTTACCATGGCATCTCCTCATATAATGCCACGCTATTCCATCTGCTGCAGGGTGGTGAACGCTCGGTTTTAAAGCTTTTGTACTGATTCTTGTAACATAAAGAAAAAGGAAAAAAAAAAAAAATGCAATATTTAACCAAATGCAAGGAAACCTGTGTTTCCTAGAGTAAGCATCTGAAATGTTTGCATAGTCATAAACCCTTTAAATTTAAATAAAGTAAGGCAGCTATCACCCTAAGCCACACATTTGTGCCTAAATTTACAGTTAATGACTTTCACACTAAAAGTGAAACTCCTCTTTAGATTACTGGGTGCACATCCTCAGAAAACTCTGAACTGCTGGGTGGAGAAGTCAAAACCACATATTAAATGAAGTAAATGAAGATTACATTTTCAGCCTATCTCACGTAACCTTCTTGGCCACATGTCACGGCAGAAGCAGGCCAAATCCAAAGCTGACTAGGGGTCCTGGATTAAAAGAATAGTACGTTTTTGACAGAACCTTCCACCTAAGATGTAGGCATTTGCATTGCTTAACAGCCATCACACCCTGCAGCCACCTTTGCAAGTGTGGGGTTTCAGTTCTTTTGCTTTGCTTTTTCTTTTTGCTTACCTGCAAGCCTTCAGAAAACAAAACTGCCTGCGTGTGGCCAAGTGCATAACTGTATGTTCGCAAAAAAAGAAATGGATGGCTACGCCATACTTGGTCGCTAGCTTCTAAGAATGTTGAGACCCAACTGACTCCTGTTTGGGAGGCAAGCACCTTGCAGAAGCCCGCATGACCCGCGGATGGCCAGCAGGACATCTGCACGTGGTCCAGTCTCTGTCGCTCGGCTCCAGCTGAGCAAGGCTGGCCCTGCCCTGGGCACACCGCTTGCCCCAGACGTGTGGAACAGCTCCTGAAGTTCCCACCTCCAGGAATAGAGGTTTGTATGGCAATGACAGCTCTTAGAACTGAAAGCCCCAAAAGCTAAATGATGTCCACAATCTTTCCTTTATGTTCATTAACAACAGTAAAAGAATATTTGGCATTTTCGAGTCAAGCATAATGGGTTTGGGGCAGGCACTTTGCTGTAGAATCAAACATCAGCCCAACATAACCCCATGGCTTCAGAACAGCAACTTCTCTGCATCACTACCTTGGCAGCACGGAACACACACAGCTCAGATCCACGCCTTACACCTCAAACCCAAACTGCCAAGGTTAATCAGTCCTGAAGAGCCCAGCATCTCCAGTCCCCTTTCTGCTGTCAGCTGCTCACACTGGACATGTTCCAACTGAAGTGCATGCTGAATGCATAAGCAACGTTCTGCAGAAATCTGAAGTGCCTGTATTGCTGGGTCTGGTTTTGCAGTCGATCTTCTTCAAAATGAAAATCACTACAGAAAGTATTTAGGTATGCTGCAACGTAGCAGGCAGCACTAACCAACTAGAGGAACTTAGCAAATAACCTCCTGATTTATTGGGCTTTTTTTTTCTTTAAATAGGGATATAGTTAAACATCTACAGTAAATAATAAGATAAATAAAATGTAACTCACCTAAAATATGTATAACAAACAGGAAATACACTTAGGGGTATGAAAAATCCCAGTCCCTTTAAATAATAAACACTGGGAAAAGACATATGTCCCTTGCCCGAAAAGCAGAAACAAAATTCTGAAGGGAAGTGTTAAAAGTGAATGCCAAGTATCAAAGAGAAGAGATAAAATTCTTCCTTTGACTTGCACTGCAGATCACAGCAGAAGTGCAGATGGAATTTTTGATGTTTAAAGCGAACAAAAAAGCCCAGGTTCCCACCCCCATACGACACCCTGCACTTCCATCTCACCTACACCCAGCGCTCCCCTCAAATCACAGGTTGTTCAGTTATGCCCACAGCTTTTCTGCAATAGCAGGAATCGGTCAGATTTATGTGGCCTCAAACACTCCAAAGACATCAGTAATGTTTTGATGCTGATTGCTGTTGGATGCGTTATGAATTAACTCTCACAGGCTCCAGTCCCTGTGAACTGATTGCAGCAGTCCCTGTGAGAATCTGACTGAGGATCAAACTTCCCATCAAAGTTAAATGTGCTTGCAGTGGATTGCAGCCATTAAAATGACTGTTCCTTGCCAGCAGTAATGACTGAGGTGCCAAAAATCGAATGATGAATTAGTTCCATAGGATGTCCAGCTCACAGCAGTGAAGGGCAGATTCACCTCGGCAGTACACAGCCTCGCCCAGGGCATGGTGCCTGCACAGCCCCAACACGTTTCCCTGTGCAGCATTTGGGGTTGGCCCTGCCGAGTGAGGGGCGTGCTTCCTGCCAGGAGGAGGCACTTTGTCGCAGCTCTGAGCAAAGCCAGAGGGAACAGAGCTAAGAGCACCATCTCAATGCTGCATTTAGTGGTTCAGTGAACCAGAAGTCAGGTCACAGAGTGGGCAACTGACGAATCAATTAGCTCATTAGAGGAATTAAATGGAGCCAGCTTTGCGTTCGCTGTATGTCAGAGTACCCCAGCACTGGACATTTGCTATGTAATGCTTTGTTCTGCAGCGTGCATTTTTTATTCCAAAATATTTTTCTTCTCTTATAGATATGCTTAGACGTTTTAAAGTAACCCCACTACAGATGTTGTCAGTTGGAAGATTATGGAAAAGGAAAAATTGGAGTCTGAAAGAAACTCTACTACATTTATTCACACCTCGTGACTGAGACTCTTTGAAGTCAATGCAAGAAAATGCAGTTCATGCAAACACAGGTACAAACAGAATATCTGTTTTCTTAAGGTTCAGTAAATCAGACCTCACCGCATCTTGCTCCTGAACTTCCCAACAGAAGCTGTTACTGAGTTTAAATAGGATATATGATGTTACTCCTTATAAAAGAAAGAAAATCCTTCGTGGTCATATTGGCTAACTTTGATCTTCTCGAAACTACAATTGCTCAATCTGCAAACAATCCTTCCAGAAAATAAAAAAAGCTTTTTCTCTCTGATCAGGCAGAATTTGTTTGCTGGCTTCACTTACACGCAAGTCTCTCTGAAGTCCACCTGGGGCAGGAGGAGCAAGAAGCGCTGAGGAAGGCAGACACGGGTGCGTGTTTTCCTTCTGACAGGCAGGAGCTCACTGGCAGCACCAGCAGCACTCAGCCATGCTCGGATGCTCTGTCCAACCACCTCCAAATTCTGAGCTGCAGGTTCCCGTTGGTGAGATAGAGAGGTCAGCTACAGCTGGGGAAAATACACAGCCCCACATTTAGTTCCCGAAGAAACAGCTTAAGATATCTTCATTCAAAATATGTTTGTCCTGAAGATAAAATATGTGCTTTCACAGTGTATTAGATTACAAAACGTCAGCACAGATTTTAGAGAAAAGTCTGTCCTGTAACTAATCAAGTGTCAGATACTAGAGTGAGAGATTCAAGGATGCTAACACGCCCAAGCAATGGAAATGTTTTTATAACAGCATGCAGTACCGAGATCGGTGATTTCTGGGTGGTTTTGCAAACTTCTCCCAACACAATCTGAAAGACTGCCAGCAGGAAAGCTGGGTACTCCTCTGACAGAAAAGGTCTTAGGCAAATGTTGTTTTGGTTTAATTTTACAGAAACGCACTTCAGCATAACAAATCTGAATGAACATTCACAGATACCTGCAAAAACTACTTTTAGAGCAGCTAGTATTTTTCCAGCCAATTGCTGTTAGTCCACAAATATTTAGCAGTATTAACAGAACAGAATAACAGCTGATAATTAAAACATTGCATTTCCTTGCCATGGTGCTAGCAAAACATCAACTATCATTTCTACAGACTTAGTCTTTACTGAAGTAAGAGATTAAAAAATCCCACCACCCTACAGCACAACAGAACTCACTGATTTCACAAGGTGTGACTGCCAAGAAAAATTACTTCCATCGCACTTCATAATAAATTTATCTAAAAAGTCATTTGTTTAAAGTATCGCCTCAGAAACTCCCTTGAGACATGCCATGTTGATGGCACTCTTTCCATTATTCAAATATAATGAAGTGATTCTGCATGGCTATTCTGGACTATAAATCACCGCTGTAAAAAGCCATGTTCAGCATGTTAACAGACCGAAGATCAGACACTGAGGAGTGTTTCAGGCACTTTATCTCTTGCACATACATAGCAGCTAGCAGCTCACACTGCTTTCCCAAATTCCATCACCACCAAACTGGGGAACTGACAGGAGGGAGATTTTGAGCAGAGACTTGGAACTGCATTTTGCATTTCATGTCCAGTGCTGTTGCAAATATACCATCTTTATAAAACCTTGCTGCAGTCTGCACAACACTGAGCTATCAGGGGAAGACAGCAAAAGCAGAAAGGAGAGTCCTCCAGGTGTTTGAAAAGCTGATTTATAACAGCGTAGAAGTCAGGTGTCAGAGGAAGGCACAGCCCTGGCAGTTTGGAGTGCCCGCCGAAGAGAAGCTGCTCAGCGTGCCAGCAAACTGCTGCAGGCTAACAAAGCATCAAGCACACATTAACAGCCAGGCCTGATCTGCACCGCCAGAGGAACCCGCCAGGAGGCCAGCTGACAGGAAAAGTCACTTTTGGCAAAGAGTGGAAGGAGGCGGAAAGGACTTGTCCTCCTTCCAGGGGAGTTTCAAAGTCTGCATTGCAGTCTGCAAAGGCTTCCTGCTATTAATGATGCAGTTTTGCCTTCTGTGTTCATCACCTTTTGTCACTATACTACAACATACCCATTCAGATCTTTGGAAGCTGAGCCAGAAGACACAAAGAACACAGAAGCAGACCTCATCTACAATTAATCTAATGTAAGATAAAGGAATTCAGGAACACATAAATCACTTCCACATTAAGGATGGAAAGCTGGAACGTACGCCAAGTAAGCAAGCATGGTGGAATGCCATGTAACCTGGCTGGCAGGAAAACCTTGAAGACGAGTGATAATTACAGTGGATAACACAAAAGGTCGGTGCACTTGGCTTTTTCCAGACTTGCTAAAACTGTGAGAAGGTGACAAAGAGAAGATCTCGGGACTGGGAGATGTGCTTGAATCCTCACAGCAACTGCAGCGCTGAGAAAGCTAAATGAAGCAGACAACGTGAAAGCTGAGTCTTGAACAAGTTTGGTGCTCCCTGTTGTGCAACAATCTGCCAGGCCAATAGATTTTGTGAAACTCAACAGAATATGGATCCCGTCTACTGCCATTGGCTTCAACGGAGCTGAACATTTGATTTGACCGAACACATTCAGCTTGTTGACATGGAAGCAGCCAAACTCTGCTTACTATTTTCAGAGGCTGCAGAGAAGTGAAGGAAAAAAATACTGACTTATTTCCTGTAATCCCAAGAAGGGGATAGCATGGCAATACTCTTCCAACAAAACTCCGTATGTTTGCCGTACAATGCTCCAAAATGTTGTTTCTCTGTAAATAAGTCTGACCTAAGGAAACAACCAGATTCCTGTCCTTAACTGGACAGAACTTTAATGAAGTACCAGTGTCGCTGAGCAAAGTGGAGGGCAGGGTGGGACTTACTGGTGGACTCAGAAGACTACTGACTATGTGTGTAATACCAGCTTACTAAGCACCTCCCAGCTGTTCCTCAGTCCTTCCAGTTTCCTGCTATTTCTTAGAAACACACTTTAAAGTGTTTTTCTACAGTTGTATGAATGTTTGTTCTTACACTGTCTCTAGAATCAGCCTGTGTCTGACAACAAGAAGAATCATGGAATCATAGAATCATTTGAGTTGGAAGGGACCTTTACAGGCCATCCAGCCCCACTCCCCTGCAGTGCACAGGGACACCTACAGCTGGGTCAGGTTGCCCAGAGCCCTGTCCAGCCTGGCCTTGGAGGCCTCCAGGAACAGGGCACCCACCACCTGGCAAAAGGCAGAGGAAAGGCAGAGATGTTCACATGCAGTGACAACAACACATAGGAAAGGACAGAGTTGTTTTCACTCTCAGCAGAGGGTTTCTGCTCAAAGACAGAGGGACAGTAACCTCATCTGTGCCGTCAGATCATGAATTGCTAAATTACGCTCCTAGTAATGTGCTGTTCCTCAGATCTGGGATCTTCCAGCTCACAGGTTCTCCATTCTCTCCTTGAAGCAGAACTGTGGCACCAGGCAGGTACCTGCTGCACACTGTGTTCAGCCTGAATTCAGATGTTATTGCTCATTTAAAGTCCAGCACATGGGGTCAAAAACTTCATGGAGCTAAGAACTACTGGCACTCCATTCTGTCAGAGAAACAAACTTAGTCAGAAATCTGGTTAATGCCACCTATCTTCTCATATGCACTGCTTCTCCACTCTGGTTTTACACGTAACATCCCCACCTACACTGAACTGTGTATGACAATTTAAACCTTAGATGTCATCTACAAAGTCTGCCTCATCCTATAAGGCACCATAAGAACAATTAAAAAAGAGAAGCAAGCATGAAGGGCAGCATGGTGTGCACATATCTCTGCTAGAGCTAACTGGAGCACTGTAATTCAGGCAAGCTTCTTACACTTGCGGTCACCAGTCAAAATCATTCACGCTCTAAACCACCAGGCATTGGCCACATCAGCTATGCACTGGGACAGCTGGAGATTGTTGTCCAATGGAAACCACCAAGCAGGGCCTTCAGGAATTTTGTTCTGCAGCAGTGAAATGCCACAAGTTTCAGAAGAGCTTGGTATGGCTGTTAGAAATCAGCCAAATTACTGCCAAAAATATACACTGGAAAAGCGGAGCATAAGTGTTTTCTCTGGTCAACTGAACTCATGCCCAGCATGAACTGAGGGTGAGAAATCTCACTCAGAATCCACAATAACAAGCTCTGCTTCCATGCTTATTGCATTACACGCCACAGAATGGCCAAGAACAACTTCAGCAAAGTGCTGACAGAAAACATGACTGGAAATTTTTAGGATTTTATAATGAATCCAAAGCACAATCTGGTCCAAGTCCCAGTTTACCATTACATTAAAGCTGGAAGAAAAAAATGCGTATATATATCAGGCTCCAAGTTGCCAGGCACCAGTTTTCAATGGGAAAAAAACTGCACGTCTGACATTGCCAACAGCACAGGACAGAATTATAAGGCAGGTTCACAGGTAACTGTGAGCGAGATGGAAAATACTGCTGCACGTCAGAATCTTTAATGTGAAATTTCAACCTATTCTTCTCTTTAGAAGGATTTTCCTAAAATCTAAGGAAATAGCCCAGAGAGCACAAAAGACAAGTAAAAGACTATTTTAGATGTGACTAAAGTTAAAGAGAAAAAAAGAAGATGTAAAGTATATCACAAAGACCCAAAGTTGTAACACTGGGCACAGTTCTTTGCCAGCTCCTTTCCTCAGATTTTCTGTATTTCCTATTCGTTTCAGCCAGTAGAATACACAGAGGTAAAAAACAGTCAGGCTGGGATCCTGATTCAACTTCTAGATTCAAATATTTGTCTGAAGACTACTGCAGATTTGCAGCAAGATGCAACGTTAACAGGTAAACCTTCGACGGAAATCTTGCATTCACATTCACTGTTGTTTTTCTTTTTTTCCTATGATCACTTACCCAGAAAAACTTTTACCTAATAAACAACAAATAAAAGAGAAAATAATCTCTTCATCAAGGATATCTCGTACGCTCTCCCATTTCACCACATAGCAGTCAGCAATTTCCCCTCTTCCAGCCTCTCTGATAGGGGTGGAAGTGGCAGCAACAGCCAGGGGAGGTTTCTTCTTTCTTTACCATTCCTGGAGTGCACAACTGAACTGCAGCTTATCCCCCGCTTCCAGTGGGACTGAAGGTGCAACTCCAGTGTGGTAAACACATACTGAATTTTAAAAGGTTTAATAATTTGTACCTGCATGACTTTTAAAATACAAAAACACAAACCTCTGTCAGGTTTGTCAAATTAGAAAAGCTTGCAGAAGTAACCTGTGCAATGCCATGAGCAGGTGCTGAAAGAACGAGGGAAGGGAGAGGGGAGAACAACGCTTGTAAGGGCTCCCAAATATCTTCCGTCTATCTTCTGCTAAGACTATTTTGTATAATTCTACTCTTTAGCTACTCTCTGCCAAAAGACAGACTGACCAACCCCAAAACTGCCTCAACTCTTCCCATTTGGAGGCCTGGAAGTGTGTGGGGAATCCTCTTCAGGATCTGTATGGTAATACTAAACGGAGGTCTTTGCAGGAGATGAAGGGTCAGATTGCGAGAACAAATTCTGGCTTTTTAAACATCACAGCTTTATGCAGATCCCTGAACCATGGTCTTTCAGCAGATTGAATGGCTTTCCATATTCTCCTTCATACCAGTCTTAAAACTCTTCATGCTCCTCTTTTCTTGCTGAAGCTCATTGGTGTCAGTGGAGTGAGCGAAGTACAAAAGCTGGTAAAGGACTGAACGGCACCTTGATACTTGCGGAAAGTGACGTACACTAATGTATAAAAGAGATCTCATCCTTCACCTTAAACTCTTCAGCTGACGTGCTCTGAAAGGCAGTCACTCCTTAACACCATATAATTTATCACAAATCTGAAGTTAAAAGGATGAGAGAAATGCCACGAGTTTAGCACAGATAATGTTGAAGCTCAAGTTTTACCTTGCCAGCTCTCCAGCCCAGGCACATCAGGCTTTAACAGTATCTGGACATGAAACTTCCATTGCAGAACGCTCAGGAAGGAGAGCTGGCATTCCTCCGAGACCAGAGCAAAGCGATGTCCTGGTTTGACCTTGCTGCTCCCTCTGCCGCAGGAAGCATTTTTCTGAAAAACACAACAATACCAACATTCCAATCACTCTTGGATAAGAACATGTTATTACCAAAGCACCAAACAAGACGATCCATTTCTTGGCCGTATTCCAGTCATATTCCTTTCAGCTCAAGGCAAAACCGGGAGACAGTGTACTCCTTGTGTTTAGAAAGGTCAGCAAAGTGCTGCAGAATCTGCAAAACACGACATTACAGCGGAGAGCAAAATGCAGTGCAAAAAGGACTCGATCCTCAGCAGTTCCACTGCAGCACAGGAACATGCACAAGTTACAGCAGTGCAGGAAGCCACCGCCGCGTCCCGCACACCGCCCCAGAGAGCCTCCTCCATCACCTCAGTTACTCATTCCTCCATGTTCTACAGCTTCTTCCAGGCTCCAAAAAAAAACACCTGAAGTCTTACAAGGTAAGAACACCCACAGTAAGCTGCTATATGGATTTATGTGAAGAACATGCAGTAATTTAAACATTTCATTGATTGGAGGTGCAGAGAGAATGTCTACCGACTGCTTTTTCACCATCTCAGGAAAGCAAACAGCTTCCACACGTTCACATTCTTCCTTTTGGAGAAGGACAGGAGAGCTTAACAAGTCTTCCCTTAGTTTTCAGTGTACTCACCTCATACATCAAACATCTGTGTAAGGAAGATAGAAACTTCGTCCTTAGGTGTTGAATAAGTACTAGACAGAAGCCACACTTTAAACAAACTACTCCATTACTTGCTCTTTGAGACTTCCCAAATGCTTAACAGTTTCCTGGTTTCCTATGAGTTACTCCTTTTCTCCCTTTATGTACAGAAGTCCACCTCCACCAACGTGCATAACTGAGTTACTGACCTCTTGACTCCAAGATATTTGTACAACCCAATCCCTAATACAGAAGAAAAAGATACATGCATACAGAAAAGCAGTAGTCCTTTCTCTGTTCTTGTAGTCTCATTCATTGCAACTAGAAAAAGTTATCAATCACAACCTCTAAGCAACTCCCAGTGCTTCCTTTTTGCCTATTCTAAGTTAACAAAATATGAGCTGCTGCAAATATTTTTTAAAAATTACAGAATAGCAGTAAATGTCCATTCAGCTCAATAGAAGAAGGGCCCTTACCACAGCATTCACTCAGTTACCCATCCAAAGTTCCACTGGTGCTCAGATGAACAAACAGCTCGGTATTCTTATACATGCTTAAAGAAAACTATCAAGTTACAAAAAATAAAATAAAAAAGAAAGAGAAAAAGAAAGGGAAAAAAAAAAAAAGATTTTTTTTTTTTTTTAACCAAAAGAAAACTCTCCCATCAGACAGAAGGTAACACAGCTGCCAACTATACAATGCCAGGAGAAGCCCACTGCAGCTCCTGCTGGCAGTGAAATACTTCCCACGTGACAAATAATTGATTTTGAAGGAAAAATACACGCAGGTCATACCCATTAAAAATGAACAAGCCATTTCTTATCTGTGTAAAATACCCCTCGGTTCTGTAGCAGCTGGAAGGCAACCTAAGTTTATTAACAAAAGAACGGCCCCTTGAGACGTGAACTCACTGAATTGATTGCTGAGTACTGTCAAAAATATTGTGAGATACAATCCAGACACTAAATCTCCACTGCCGAGAGAGCTTATTTAATTATTTTCTTGAATGAGGCATTTCTTGACATGGTGGGCAGGGGAATTCACTGCCAAGAAGGCAACATAATTAATTGTGCTGCAGGGAGCGTGCCCTTTCCGTTATGTGTTCATCGCTGTGCGCTGCAGATGCTGTATCACAGCCCTCTTGCTGTATTTTTCTCTTTTGGTTTCTCAGTTCTCAGGATTCTCTCCTCTCTTGCCTTTCTTTGGCAGGTAAGAGCAATGGAGAGGATCACCTTCATATGAAATTTCTCCTGTGGCAGTCTTCGTTGATCAAACCTCAGAGCTGTTTGGGCCAGATATTGTTCATAGCAGCAAGCTTCCAGAGAAGTTTGCACCGTTGTCTGGAGTGTTAGCCCACGCTGTTTGGTCCATAGCAAAGGTCAGAAAGAGCCATATAAAACTGCACAGGTTTGACGGCTGTAGCGAAGGCACAAAACTGACGTCACGACAGCCTGGGTTTGGGTGCTCTAATTGCAAGGTCAGCCTTCACCCTGAACAGTTCCACCCGTCAGACCTAACAGGTTGCTGATCCAATCCACTGGTCAGGGGCCAGAGCGCATGATGCAGCTCAACAGCTCTCCCACATCCTGGTTATAGCTTTTGAGTTTCACCGCGCTGCAGGGCAAATCTGATATTTACATGTGAGCCATAAGAATCATTCAGACTTCATCACAGGAAACACAAAGGAGTATTCTGAACAGCAAAGAGCTCTTCTTACTTCCTGATGCACGGTTACTGTGGTAGCAGACATTTCCCACTAAGTCTGCGTCCACCCACAAATTATTCAGATAATAGAAAAGTCTGAGGGGAGAAAAAGCTCTAAGAAAATTCTGAGTCTTCCAGACTTGCGGGGATTTTTTACAACACGGAAATTAAATTTTGTCTCTTATACCTTGTGCAGCTCCTCTGACCTCAAAGCAAAGGGAAAAATTGGAACTTGCTGTTCAGCCTTGTCCTAACGAGTGCTCTGTATCAGCCCTGGGAAGTACATATGCAGGCATTGGAGCAAACCACACGAGCCCATCTTCTCTCCTGAATACAGCCTGTTAGCGTCTGTGGTCAGTACAGGGCCACAGTGTGAGGCTTGGCTGTTTTGGCAAACACTTCAAATCCGTGTCATGGTATAGCGGGACCAGCAAGCACAGTTCTCATTATTTTGCTAATGCAGCATGTTCAGTGCCTCAGCACACGACCAAGAGGGAGAAAGCTGGAGCAAAGCATCCCTTCGAAAACAGATTTAACACTTCAGGCATGCACATTAGACTGATGGAGCAACAGCCTGAATAAACGGTTAAAGCTCTGCTTCCACTGCCAGCACTCAAGGACAGCAGCAAAGGCACTAAGAGCCCTGCCTCCCGCCCTCCAGGCAGCCCTGCCCTGGGCAGTTGCTGCTCATCCTGCAGAGCTATTGCCAGCAGGAGCCCAGCTGTGCCTCCCCAGGGCAGCAGGGCCAAACAAATGAGAGCCATAAATAAACAGAAGCCCACACTGTCTAACAGCTGCGAGCAGAGAGCCACACTACTTTACCAGAAGAAGGTTCAGTTGACTTGTAACCTTCTATGTTTGTTATTAGAGGTGGTGTTGCTGAACCAGTGTAGGGATTTCTTCTCCATCCACTGGGTTAGGCTTTTTGTGGGATGATGAACAAGTCTGTAAATTGCCATTTGTCACAGTGCTTTCAGACAGAGAAATTATGCTAATGCATAAATGAAAAATTATGACTCATTGTAAGAGCAAACAATGGAGTGTTCTGTTTGGTCCAGGAACTTTTTCAGAACATGTATTTTAATCAGTAACCAGGGGAATGAAAAAATGCAAACTCGTGGTAAAGAGCCTTGTATTTAAGCACAAGACATTGCCAAGTTTTCCCTAGAGAGAAAATCCAGGCTGAAAGAATTCTGAAGGACACAGGCATGAATTCATCCCCTGCTGGCTAGCTCACTGTGCCACAGCATTTTTTTTGTTTTCCTCTCTACATCAGTTGTAATAAACAGCTGTAGCTGTAAGCAAAGACATTTTTGTAAAGCGTCAGCACTGCAGACAGGCAGACTCTAAGACAAAAGCTGTCCTTAGGTGGGAGAGGCAGCACGGCTGAGAGCATTGCGTGCTTGGCTGGCACCACTGCTTGTTACTGCTGCACACAGCTCTGAAGACTTCAAGTTAGGCCCAAGGAAATGTTTTGAGAAGTGCGGAACGCTGCAGAAAACCTCAGCAAACCAACAGCTCTGCTCCTAAACATTTGTTAGAACTGATAGGAATCAGTTTTCTCAGCAATTCTCTCTGTCCTGCTCTGCAGCCTTTCTCCTGTCCAGTAGCAACAATCTCTTGCTAGAGAACGTATAAATTGAAAACTCAAAGTTTTAACTTTGCATAAACAGTTCCTGTGCCTAAAGCAACATTAGGATGCTGCCACATCTCAGGGGAGCTATGAAAGGCATCTGCAAGAAACCTGAAACATCCTTCTCACTGCCTGTTACCTGGCCCCCAGCCTCCGCAGAGCCAGTCGGTTGGCCAGTTTAGAAGTGTCCTTCATCTTTAGGATTAAGGAAGCAGATCCGTCTGCTTAGCACTTCTGAAGCCCATGCAAATGTCTCTTCTTGGCATCTACCCATCCTTCAAAACTGATGCCTGCTGGAGCCAATATGGAAAACCTTGTGCTCTCTTACCCTGAGCACGCCTGGAAGAACGCTGGAGCTGTTTAGAAACATCAGGACTGAGCGCCTGTCCGTGATCAGCAGACCCCTGGGGAACCGCAGCTGTTCCACAGCTGAGCAGCTTTACAACCTTTACCTGAAGTTACAATCAGGTGCTTCAGGTGCATCGCAGGAGGGTTTGCTAAAACAGAAAAAACATAAGCATGGGCTGTTCCGGGGAGTCTCTGCAGCTGGAGGTAAAGCTGCAGCCTTGCCTGCCCGAGGCTGTGGTCCCACCACATGCTGGCCAGCACCTGGAGGGATGTGCTGCGGTACGGAATGTCGCGCCTAACAACATGCACCTGTGTCAGGTAGCGCAGGTCCAAACCAGGTAGGAGCCAGTGTGAGCTCAGCATCTCTGACAGCAAAATTCAGGCTGTCAGTAAAAAGATCCATGTACAAACACGGCCAGGCTGGGTGGGCCCTGGGCAGCCTGGTCTGTGGTCAGAAAACAGCCCAGGGCCGGCACTGGGGCTGGGGGGCTGTAAGGTCCCTTCCAACCCAACCGATCTGTGAGTCTGTGATTCTACAACAAACCTAGAGACACAGCGCTTGTGGGGAGCGTGGAAGCCTCAAGCCATGAATAACAAAGTGCTTCCTGCAACTCCTCCCGCAGGCAGGGAACAGACTTGGCACGACTCCCCTGCCTGGGTAAGGTGGTTGCGGTACTTCTGGAGGTCAGTGCCGTTCTTCCAGTTGGGTTTTCCATCGTGGTCTGTGACACTCAGCCCCAGCACATCCCCTCCAGCAGCCCTGCTGGGGATGAGAAGTCACACGTATTTTGCACTGGGCATCTCAAAATGTTTCCCAAGTTCATTATTTCCTGAATTTTGCCCTTTAAACCAGCCCTTATCAGCTGCAAAAAGCTTATGTGACCCCGCTATAATGAAGATACTCAGTATTTTTATCTGTTTAATTTTGGATCAGCCTATCAGCAGCAGCAATCACCCCTCACATTGAACTTCAGTGGGGCTGTCTGGAACAGAGGGTTGAGGAAGCCACACGTGTTCAATTTCCAAGCAGCGTGTTCAACTGGCTTATGAAAGGTTAAAACCAAGAATAAGAAAATAGCTTTATTCCCCCAGGAGTAACGTCTTTTTATCAGTTTAAACGCAGACGGTTTGAACTCCGCGTCTAATAAAAATTATACCAAGGCTCCAGAGATCTACACAAACAGGGAAATTCCTTCCCTTCAGAATAAACTCTTACATTACAGTCAGAGCCTTCCACTATGCAAATATCTGACAAAGAAATTACAACAGCCCAGGTAGTAGGTGGTCTGCCTGGGTGACAACACCGATACGTCTCCAGCTGGTGATAACATGCAATTTGTTTCTGATGAAGAGCACTCAGTAGTCTCAAAATGTTGATGTTTACATTGCCAGACAATCAACTGATCAGTTCCATACAGGCTGAAAGATTAACAGCTACATTCTCTGAACCAGGCTTCTGAATGCCCTGGGGAAAATAAAGACTCATTGCAATGCCCAGTTTTCAAATACCTCTCAAAATAAGCAGGCAAAATGCCTTAAAAAAAAAAAAAAAAAAAAAAAAAAAAAAAANGTCCCTTAAAGAGATTATCATAATAGTCCAAATCACTGTATAACATTGTAACTTTGAGTAAATATTTGCATATGGATAAATCAGGCTTGTGAAGAATTTGCAAGCTGAACTTCCTTAAACTCATCCCTGCTTTGAGTATGAGCAGTGCTGCAGTTCCCAGCGTTAAGAATCCAAAGCACCACAGCGACGCGGTGTTGGAGTGGTTCTGGACACGTAATTACGGCGCACTGGCTGTTTGTGATGCGTCCCACTCCCTGACTACCTACTTTCTCCTTTCTGGTCACCTGTCCTCCTTCATTTTCAGACGGTTGCCTTGTTTAGTGGGGCGGGTGGTTTGCCACTGTCTTGCCAAGGTAAGAAGGTTTCTGGATGTGAAACACAGCACATCCTAGAGATTCACCCTGAAAACAGTGAGCTCATTCTCAAGACAGAACTAGTGGTTCAGGTTCTTCCCAGCGTGTCATAAAAAGCATTCCTCTGTTTAAGGTTGATGTTTGATGACATTTTATAGCAACTTCTTTGGAGAATTTGGCAGGCTGCCCAATACATCCCACAGAAAGTCCCTCATTCCCTGGTGCAGTAGGATTCTGTGTTTGTAGGTAAGGATCATTATTTAACAGAAGAAGAGAGGAGAAAAGGGAAAGTTGACTGAAATTAGATACTACACCCTAACTTACAACAGTTACAGATGGAAGCAGATACATTTAACAAAAATGCTGTTGGAAGGCACACAGCTAATGCTGCTAATGAGCAGGTAATATCTTTTCCCTTAAGTTATCTCTGTGCTTCATTCTGTATTTTACCCCAAATCCTCAAAGGTTTGTACTACAGGGGCGTAATGCAGCAAGCATGTAGTAACTGTTCTACAAGGTTCAGCGCAGTGAGCCACACCAGCTTCCAAACACGCAACCACGTGCCCCAGCCTGGGTGACAAACCAGGGCACAGCACTCACAGCCCCGCAGCAGCTGGGGACAGGTAAATGCTGAGTACCAGCATGACCAGCTCTTTCTGATCTTTCCACGGGCATTCCTGGATGCTGAATCTCTGCCATAATTTCAATCGACATTGTCAAAGGCGAACAAAGCAGTATTGACAGTCCTGAGGACTTAAAAGCCACGAGTAGCTTCACTGCAACACTGAAGGCTTTCATCTGAGCACTGATGTGTCTATGGGTCTAATGGGTGACAAAATACATTTTCTGGGGACTGAGAGGACCGTGCAACCACAAGGCTGTGAAATGAAGGCCCAAGCAGGCGGGTTTGACTGAAGCAGCAGTCTGTGCTCACACAGCTCACACTGTGCCCCACACAGGTTTGCAATAAACCTCCCATAATCTCACCTTCTTCTTACCTTATTGAGGGCTTTGGGAACTCACAAGGTGAGAGACAACATGGGCTCCCTCTGCTTCCTTGTGAGGTGTCCTCTGGGCTATTTCAGCTGTGCCAGCCTGGCTCAGCCCTGGCAGGATGCACCCAGTCAGCACCCCGTGCATGCGCTGCAGCAGCTGCACCCAGCTGCAAACAGCAGCACCACCAAGGTACTGCTGGCAGCAGGGCTCTCGACAGGGAGCAGGGTCACCCTGCTAAAATTCCCTCTTTAGATGCATTAATACCTCCAGGGCACTTCGGCAAAGAGAATGCTTTTATGAAAATGCTAAGTAGCAGTCTGCATATTTAGCTTTGCACTTGATACTAAACTAAGAACAAAACGTCGTTTGACAAGGCCAGAATGCCATCAGGACAATCACTTTGACTTCTAATATGCTTTCTCTTGTACATCACTGGGTCATTCTTTGCGAACAAGCTGTCACCATTTAATTCAACCAAGTTTGTGTCCATGGTAATTGCTAGGAGTAGAGTAAAGAAAAACGAACGCAGTCATAGGCCAGTAGTTAAGTAACATGAGAAAAAAAAAGAAAAAAAGAAAACAAACCAGCAGCCCATGAATGCAGTGGGAGGTGAACGGGAGCTAGGAGAATGCTAACAGAAGAGAGAGGACTTGTCCTTACAGCTGCAAGGGAGGGCAGAGAAGTTCAGGAAGCTGCTGAACTCCAGTTACACAGATCTGCAGACCTTGGCTTTCAGCATTACTAAGGTTTGGTGGTCACTTCCAGCATTCAGGTCAACACAAACAGACTTGGAGGGAGATGCTGACCAATTCCTCACCAAATTAGGGCTGTCAGAATGAAGCCCTTATCTGCGCCAGTGTCTCGTGCAGAGATTAACACCAGCACACGCTATGCTATCTCACTGCTGTGCATGCTTCTCAGGTGCAGGCTGCACCTTATAACGTACATATTAATAGCTGCTTATCCCCACTGCCAGCTAAGAGGAGTGAACTGTTTCTCTTGTAAGGCATAAATGCTCTTTAGTAAGAAAGTGTCAAACCTGCTATGCACAAGAAAAAAAATTGAGCTCAATCCGTTTAGAAATGTGCATGGTTAAAATTTCTTCTGCACGACTGCTCCTCAAACAACAGATCTGAAATCAGCTGAGCAAAACAGCAAAAGATCTTGTAAACCAAAGCGTCTTTGTCTACAGCAAGATGCTGTTGCACTAATAGAACTAGAACACTTCAGAAATCACTTTAGCTACCTACTTAGCACAGTTCTCTCCCATGTCTAAGACCACATACATCACCTTGCACCTTCCTTAAACAAAGTGGCCACAGCCCTTTTTTAAAAACATCAGAGCAGAAGACACCTGTTGCTTCAAATACGCACTTCGCTGGAGAACTAGGGACCACTCACTCCCAGTGGCAGCTGCACATCTGTGGATTACTGTTACATGCATTATTAGGTTAGCTCCGAGTTTCACCAGTGCAATAGGCAAACTCAATTTTGCTGCATGAACAGAAGGGCTCCCTCAGAACTGCATGAACGATCTTGTGAGGAGCTGGAAAACATCTGTTTGGACACGCTGTTTCTTCTTGTAATGCATGGCAATGTAAGATAAAAGATATACAGGCTAAAAGGCGGACTAAAGCTTTTTCAGTTCAGGAAGCCTTCCCATACCACGATCTTCTTCATTATATCTACAGTGTACTTAAAGCCGTTAGATATGGTCCTGTGGTCTCTGAAGCACGCAATTACTAAGATAAAGTACAAAAACACCTATTTGTCTTTCTGTGCTGCCAGCTCTACAGGCTGCCTACAGGACCGTGCCCCGAGCTATGTTCTCCCAGGCCTCATCAGAAAGATTTTAATTGTCCAAGCCATCAAAGCATGGACTCTTACAGCACCTACACAAAAGTTTTTTAATATTACAACAAGAACACACAAAGAAAAGGATGAAATTTACCCATTATTCCATTTATTTACCATTATTCCTTAGGCTTTTTTTGCTGGTCCATTATGTCCCACCTGCAGGCAGTGACAGAGGCAAGAAAGTCAGGAAATGCTGATGTAACCAGATGTTGTCTGTGATTCTCTCTGGAAGTTTTAGGGATGTAGACTCTATTGACTAGGCTTCAGAAACAGCCTAGGTCACTGAAAAAGACCATCTTGTCCCTATTTTCATTGAAGGACAAACATGCAGCCTGCTTATCCCTTAATTCTTTGCAGTGTTCTGAGCTGCCAAACCAAAGAGAATTAATTCTGCTGAATGAATTAATTGGAAGTGAGATTTTCAAAAGCTGCATTCCCTCACGTATCCAAGTTGTTACTCAACCTGGGACTGCAGACTGAACGAATGCATCCCAATGTTCACCTTCTGCCAGTTACAAACGGACCAAATGCTGCACAGTTCGCTGTCATCCCTCCCCTTGTGTGGCGTAATGCTGATCGCGATACTGTCAGCATCACCCGAATTGCAAACCAGGCAGGGGGGATTTATATCCTAGAAGTTCTAATAAATCTTTGATCTTCCAGCTTTATCAGCCTTCTGTTCTCTCTGATGCTTGCCTGAATTTCTAGCAACTCTTCTGTCCAGGAAGGCTGTGTTCCAAGTGCTGATTGTTAATGGTTTTAAGAGAGACTGCGTGTGTACGTGTGTAATATTCATGGCTTTCTCCCTAGCTGAACTCTGCTTTAAGCATTTCTGTCCTACTAAAAGTGGCCAATGTTAAATATAACCGCCAGCATCTCAAAGAGCTATCTTAAGATTGAGCATATTTTTCCTGGGTTTTGGCAAGAATTGTGTGTAATTTGCTCCTCTGAGCCATGACAAATGTGAGGAATAGTGTCCAGGAGTGCATGGTTTGCTGTGAAGTGGCTTATGGCATACACACAGGGAATTTTTGTATAGTGCTCATTTCTAGGATTAGGACCGTGTTGAAGCCCATGCGGAGAACAAAACAAAAGTCTCAGTTGCCCTTCGTCCATGCAGGCAGGTCAGAGAGCTTCCAAGCTGAAAGTCTGAAATGAACTTAGAGTCAGGCATCGCATCAGCATGCCATTATTCTGCAGTATGTTCACGTGGAAGGAGAGGACGCAATATCAAATAATCACACTCCAACCCACACATCACAGCTCTCAGCCAACTTGCAGAGGCACGGGTGATAATAAACATAGACTGCAAAAGCACTTTCCAAAGATAACTAGAGACCCAGGCCTTTGCCTGTACGAACACAGAGTGAGGATGGGAACTGTGTACATGCATGAACTGATGACGGAACACGCAGCTGCAGGGTGCGCTTCCTGAAAGAGCAGCCAGGAACTTTAAATGCTGAGTGAGCATCTGTAACACTCATGTGAACTGGAATGCTTTTAAGAGGTAGTGAGGAAAAGGGCACGATTTCTGTGGAAGCCACAACCAGTATTTACACTGGGGCTGCAAGCAGAGTTGCTGCGGTAGCTCCCAACTACTTACTGGGGTCGGTGCACACGTGCACGTCTGTACACCTCATGTGTGTTGTGCTTCCCCTTGAAGCTTCCCATTCAAAGTTTGATGTTGTGCATCAACAGCGCTCTGTCACTGAGCACGCTGAGAAATACACTGCCTATGAAACCGTAGATTATATATTATTTTTGTTATTATTATTATAAGAACAAAACCTCCCTATTAAAAAAAAAAAAATCTTAATTCTTCACCTACCTCAGTTTGCTTAACAACAGATGATTGGTAATAATCCAACTCTGCAGATGGAAAATGAGTCTTGAAATCAACATTTCACCTAAGGAAACTGCAAGGGCCTATTTCACCTAAGGAAACTTTCAGCACAGAGGAGGGCAGTTGGTGTCTTCAGTGCTGCTCCAGACCCTTGTTCTCCCTTGTCTTTTCTCCTCTCAGCACCAATCCCTATAAAACAAATAAACCACTCCTGCAGCTACAGTGCTGTCAAACATGCTTCCAGCATTTTCCTTTGTGGTGCTTTGCTCACCACCATCTGCTCAGGTGCAGGTATGTTTTGTACACAGCCAGCATGCAGGTCACACACTGAACATACCAGAAAACCCTGCTTCCAAAGATAAGCTGAAAAGAAAGCATTTGCTCTATGCTTCGGTTCAGCTCATACCCTGAAAAAAAAAAAAAAAAAAAAAAGGGATCAAAATTATTCTCTAAATTCCACTGGCTTGGAGGAGTGTCTTACTAGGGGCCAAATCCTATGCTCACTGCTGTGGACCAGTGTCTTAAGGATCGCCATATGAAGTGCGTGTCTTTTTTGTTTTTTCCTTGAAAGCAGGGACCTGGGCAGGTGCATACGTTTCAGGTGTCAGAGGATGCTGTGTGTTCCGTTCCAGTTGTGCCTCCTGACTGACACCTGGCTAACACACAGAGCTGTTTGCTGCCGTCGAGTCTGTTTCCAACATATGCCGCCCAGCTGATTATTCTGTCTTTGAATTAAGGAAGTTGTGTGTCCAGGTCCCGTGAGGGAAGAAGGTTGTCTTGTCCTAGGACACCAAGAGCAAGAGCAAACATGGGGCAAAACTACTGAAAAATTGAAGACTTGTCAGAGCCTTGGGTTATATGGCAGAACTGTATGGGCCATGGTTGGTCTGTTGGTTTGTTTTCCCTGGTGAAGAATTTTGCTCTACAAAGATACCACGTCACAGACTAAGCTTCCTCAGCTGGACAAAGATAGCTAAAAACTGCAAGCTGCTCAAAAAGCCCAAGCTATTGCTAATAAACTCCACTTACAGAAACACATATCAAAGGTTTTTGAAAGCAGAAATCAAATAGCGACAGTACCGTGCCAAATGCGCAGACATGAAACCCATTTTAGAGATCTGGAAACAAAAACAGGATTCAGGAATTGCAGCCAGACAGAGGGCACAGGCAGGAAGGCTGACAGTGCGTGGCGATCTCCAGCACAGGCTGAGGAAAAGCTGCAGCTCCGGTACTGAGGGACCCCAACGCATTATAGATGAGCTGCTTTTGAATTTGATACAAAGAAGCATAAAGCTGATGTCATAATGATAGGATTTGCCCTACAGTTTTGATAACACAAGGAAATTAATTAAAGCTGATCGCCAGCAATCTTTACAAGTGTGTGAAACAACTATTTAAGCCGAGACAATAACCTTTTTGAGGGTCTACACAATCCCACACTCATGATCTCACACTGGCTTTTGCTAAGTGGTTCTTTCTGCAATTAGTGTCTGCGCTGTTAGAAGTCAAAGATGAAAACGCTCCTCCACAAGGAAGTGTCTGAATGTAAGCCCATTAAATACATTTTTTTTTTAAATGTTCAAAAGGGTGAAACATGGAGAACGAAATAGAAGAAAAAGTCTCAAACAGAACCTAATTTGTAAGCCACACTGGTTAGCGGATGTTCACTGGCTTCATTTCAAAGCTCTTCATACACCAGGTCCCCCACAGAGGTAAAATGGGGGGAGGGAGCTCAAATTCCCACCTTTTTATTTCGCCTGGGCCAAGCTGAATTTCCCCACTTCAAAATACTGAAAGAGGAAAGGAGGCATTGCCACATCTACATTTCAAATCTATTCTCCCTCAAATATCTCTGGCTATTAGGAAGTAAATTTAGCTCCTGATCTGATTTGTTTCAAGTTGTAAGTACTAATACCCAAGAAAACATATGTTGAACAGGCTGGTTAAGAATATTTAATGAGAATTTAGTTACAGATTTGTAAATGAAAAGTGCAAATGGGGCAGCTGCCATAGATTCTTGTAGTTCCTTGCTGGCACAGAGCCCAGCAGAGCTTAAAAATATGCAACATATTGACAGGGGAAAGGAAGCAAAAATTTGAATATTATGTATAAAACCTTCTGTGGAAATACAGTTCTGCAGATGGATCTTAATGCAAATTGTATGAGCAAGACAAAATAATTCTGAATGCTGCTATGCATGCTTTGTGCTGATGATAGGATTAATGCAAATATTACAGCCACACCATAAATTCACAATGAAGTGAATGCCTACAGGCAGTTCAGCTTCCTGTCCTTGGTAGCTGTGAACAGAACTGTGCTCTGTTCTACATCTGTCAGGAAGGAAAATGGTGAGGAATAATCTCTTCACTCGCACGTACCCCTGTGACATTTCTGAATGGGAAGCAGGAACGCCCCTTATTTAACACACAGCCACAGTGAAGGCACGTCATTTTCCTTACCAAGGAAAATAGAAAGAATGTAAACCAGAGCTAATGGGCCACTATTAGACCCTCATGCTAACAGAAGTCTATCACATTAATAAATAATAAACCGTAATACTTCTTCCCCTCACATTCCACAATTACAATATCTAGTTCTGTAAACTCTTGCCTCATTTTCCATCCCAGCCCTTTTCTGGGAAGGAAAAGAGACCCCAAGACCTGGACAGCTAAAGAGCTGCTATTGAAGGAGATGTTTGTCAGCATCCCTTCTTCCCAGTAAGTGCTTTGCCTCAGTCGTCACTGGTGGTCAGGCTTCCCAACCCTAACAGGTCCCTAAACCTCTAGGTGAGGGTGAGAGGAGTGGAGTCCCACCCACTGTAAGAGCAGAACAAGTCTGAGACCGCCTGGTGAGACTGAACATGTCCAAGTCCAGGGCGCCAGATTACATTCATCCAAGGTACTGAAGGAACCGGCTGATGTGGTTGCCGAGTCGCTCTCCACCACCCTTGAAAAGTCGTGGCTCTCAGGCGAGCTCCCCAGTGACTGGAAAAAGGGAAACATCACTCCCATATTTAAGAAAGGGAGAAAGGAAGACCCGGGGAACTACAGGCCGGTGAGCCTCACCTCTGTGTCTGGGAAGATCATGGAGCAGATCCTCCTGGAGGAGATGCTAAGGCACATGCGAGATGAGGAGGCGATCCGAGACAGCCAGCACGGCTTCACCAGGGGCAGGGCGTGCCTGACCAATCTGGTGGCCTTCTATGATGGAGTGACTGCATCAGTGGACCAAGGGAGGGCGACGGATGACATCTACCTGGACTCGTGCAAGGCCTTTGGCATGGTCCCACACCATAGCCTTATCTCTAAACTGGAGAGATGTGGATTTGAAAGGCAGACTAGGACCATATTAGGTCCAAATAAGGAATTGTTTGGATGGCCAGAGGGCTGTGGTCAGCGGTGTATGCGCAGGTGGAGGCTGGTCACGAGCGGTGTCCCCCAGGGATCTGTCTTGGGACCGGTGCTCTTCAACATCTTTATTGACGACTTAGACTGTGGGATCGAGTGCACCCTCAGCAGGTTTGCTGACGACACCAAGTTGAGTGGTGCAGTTGATCCCCCTGAAGGAAGGGATGCCATCCAGAGGGACCTGGACAGGCTGGAAAAGTGGGCCCACGAGAACCTGAGGAGGTTCAACAAGGCCAAGTGCAAGGCATTACAATCCCAGGTGTGTGTACAGAGTGGGAGAAGAACTCCTTGAGAGCAGCCCTGCGGAGAAGGACTTGGGCGTTGCGATTGACGAAAAGCTGGCCATGAGCCGGCAGTGCGCTCCTGCAGCCAGGAAGGCCAATGGCATCCTGGGCTGCATCAAGAGAGGGGTGGCCAGCAGGGAGAGGGAGGTGATCGTCCCCCTCTACTCTGCCCTTGTAAGGCCTCACCTGGAGTGCTGTGTCCAGGCCTGGGGCCCCCAGTACAGAGGGGATGTGGAGCTGTTGGAGCGGGTCCAGAGGAGGGCCACCAAAATGATCAGAGGGCTGGAGCACCTCTCCTGTGAGGAAAGGTTGAGGGAGCTGGGCTTCTTTACCTTGGAGAAGAGAAGGCTCTGGGGAGACCTCGTTGCAGCCTTCCAGTACCTACAGAGAGTTATAAACAGGAGCCAGAGTGACTTTTTACATGGTCTGGCAGTGATAGGACAAGGGGGAATGGTTTTAGACTAAGAGAGAGGAGATTTAAGTTAGATATTAGACAGAAATTTTTCACTCAGAGGACAGTGAGGCCCTGTCACAGGCTGCCCAGAGCAGCTGTGGGTGCCCCATCCCTGGAAGAATTTAAAGCCAGGTTGGATGGCGCCCTGGGCAGCCTGAGCTAGTGGGTGGCAACCCTGTCCACAACAGGGGGGTTGAAACTAGATGATCTTTAAGGTCCGATTCAACTCCAGTCATTCTATGATTCTGTGATTACTAGGCTTAAAGAAAAACCTTTTCAAAACGTTTTTGAGTCAGAAGAATCTTTTCTGGGTGACTTGCCCCACACGGCATTCAGAGAAGTTTTTTTCCTAATGTGCAATGTGAACCTCCCAAGACTTGATTTGTGGCTGCTGTCCCTTGTATCACTACTAAGAAGGAGATATTTTAATTGCATTTGGTTGAATTTGCAAAATTTTCAAAAGAAATAAACAACTCTGCAGTTAGCAAGGTTCCTCTTCTATGAATTTCATATCCCCACTTCAGAATAAAGCCTTAGAAAAATGTTTTAAAGAAGGGAGAAAACTTATTCCTCCCTTTTATCACCCATGAACTCCAGCACCTTTAGCTGAAATTCATCCATTTGCCCTACTACCTAAATCCATCAGAAAGATTGCACTGGGCATATACAAAAAAAAAAAAAAAAAAAAAAAAAAAACACCACAAACACACAAGCGCTCTTCACTATCTTGAGTTGCTTAAACTTGGCAAAGTTATAAGCACGGTAATCATTTAAAAAAAAAAAAAAAAACACGGAAACGTTCAGAAAAATCTCAAGTGGACACACTGCTGTTTGCACCATGTAATACACTACAACCATAACCATTAGGAATTAATAAAAGAAGAGAGGCTGTGGCTGCCTCCTCCCTGGAAGCTCTCAAGGCCAGGCTGGCTGGGGCTCTGAGCAACCTGGTCTATAGGAGGCGTCCCTGCCCATGGCAGGGGGGTTGGCACTGGATGATCTTTAAAGACTCTTCCAACCCAAACCATACTGTGATTCTATAAAAATTCTATGAAAATACCATACAGAACATTAAAACACCACACAGAAACATAAGATCATTGAGAACAGAAAACAAACTGTTTCCAAAAAACAAATTTACAGATAATTGTGTTATTTCAAGCCAACTTCTGTGACTGGTCTGAAAAGCCGCCTGTCCAAACCACCTTTATGGGCACCTCTGTCCTGTATGAGGATGACTTCCCACAGGGGTGCCCACAGGGTTCCGCTCTCCGCAGCACCCCACGCTCTGCAGGGACGGATCATGGTCCACCCAGGCACAAAGCCTCACCCACGCGTGGTTCAGCAGCTCAGCAGCAGCAGGCACCGCAGTGTCCCTCATGGGAGAGCCTCCAGGTTAAAGCAGTGAATCTGCTGCTTTCTCAGCTCTGACTGAGAATAGCTGTAAAGTAGTTCAGATTTTTAAGATTTTTACACGTTTATAATTAGGATATATAAACATTATTCTAAATACTTAAATTTCTAGTCCCTTCTAGTTTCAGCCACAGCATTTCTTCCCAGCTGTGTACACACACACCCATTATTAAAGATGATTACACACCAAACAAAGCATCAGAGGGTAGCTGTAAAACCTTCACAAGAAGCCACGATCTCACACCAGATCTGTGTGGCTCATTAAGAATCCAAGAAATTACCCTGAAGATGTCTGTTGGTTTTATGCGCTATTATATATATAAAAAGCATTTTTACTGAGTTTTCAAAACGACACCGGTGTATAAACTGCTGACCAAAACAGCCCATAAAGCATGAGCGAATGAAGTGCTGGAGAACTGGCACAAATTGTGCAGACAAGGGCTGAGACCAGATGAGCTACAACCACACATCTGGGGCAAAAGGTACCATTTCCACAGGCAGTGACACTTATCAGAGTCACCAGCTTGAGTCTATTCCAGCCATCACCGAGTTCATTCAAAGCTTCAAGAGCTTCAGAAGATGCTCACGCAAGGATAATTTTGCCCGGGCTAAACAGGAGATGAACTTCAATGCCATTTGTCACTGGTGCCCAGGGGTTCAGGGAGACCAGCTTTGCTTACTTTCTTCAGGCGACAGGCCAGCATTGAGCGTATGAGGACTAATATAATGAACTCAAAATTAATTTACGCAGAGCTTGTTTAATTCAGAACCCACCTGCCCTATAACGATGAGTGAACAGGTTACATGGAATAGGCAGGGCAGCTGGTGGTGTAGCTCCTCATTTTACCAAACAGACAGAGCGAGGAACACATTGCTGCCAGCTCTCCCACTTCTGCTATAACCTGTTGTGTGCTTCGCATGACAGGGAGTAGGGTCTGTCCAGGAACTTTAGCTGGAAGATTCATGCAGGTAGTAGGCAGCTACTTAGCAAGATAACTTACCTGTGTAGTTTGTCTGTCTTCAGGCTTCTTCATTACCTTCTCTTAATATACAGACAACCCTTTTAACAGTAACTTATAGTGACATATTTAACATTCCTACTACTGATTAAAAAAAAAAAAAAAAAAAAAACCAACTTTGATGCATTTGTCATGTTGATTTTAATACATAATGTTCCCTAAATGCTCCTATACTCTCCTGACATAATCAACTGTCTACGAATAAACCCACAATCATCATCAATCATTCAGCAATCTACCAATGACATAGCAGGTATCCTCAGGCTTACAGTTGATCTTAAAGTTGCTTAATATTGGATTAACATTCTAAGAGGGATAAACAGCTGTACAATGAAATGGCAACGAGCAGTAAATCAGAGAAAGTCAGCACTTCCAAGCAGCACCTCAAGGGCTGCCCAGCTCACTGGACTTGGGCAGGATTGCAGCATGAGGTTTGTCAGCTCAAATCCAACTCAGATAGGTTGGAAGAAAATTCATCCATTTAGTTCATCCGTGCAGCCAGAGCCCATCTGAGCCTCAGACAGAAGGAAAAAAAAAAGGTCAAAGGAACAAGGAAAAGGTGTTTGTTTTTGCCACTGGAATCTGTAGGTGCAGAGTGCAACCCAGCTAGGTACAAGCTTTTTGCTATCCTTAGTGTCATTAGTGGTATTATCAACTTTTATTTTTAAAAAGTACCAACATTCTTATAGAAATAGCCTCTAAGGCGAGTTACTGAGAGGGAAAAAAAAAAGAAAATGAGAACTGCAAATCACATTATATTAAGAAAAAATATTTTTGCTGAATGCATTACAGCCAGGCTCCCGGCCACCGCGCCATGTAAAGCTGTCTGCAGGATGTAGAGACCAATGTGTTCTGAACTCTTCTAGAAACACGTCTATGCCTATACTCCAAGGGTACAAATCAGCTCAGTTGTTTCCTGACAGATTTAGTCATGAAGATCACGTCTTAAGGCTTATGGTTTTCAAAGACTTGTATATTTGTGATCATGACAGAACTAGCTCGCTACTTCTTGTGTCACAGCAATGATGATAGTTATTATCGACTCTGCTCTCAGTGCTACGGTTTAAAAAAAAAAAAAAAAAAAAAAAAAAAAAAAAAAAGCACTGATCAAAATGAGACCAGCTTCAGGAATGGTTGATCTAAAGCGCTGTGTGTGCTGAAATAAAGCAGATTCCCATTCACAACTCCCAAACTTGGACTTCCTGAGGAGCAGGACAGCCCTAGCATGTGTCCTGGAAGTGTCAGGGCTAGCATGGCTTCGGGAAAAGAATAAGCACCGGGTTTGTGTGTGCTGCTGCTTTGTTGGACCTAAGCAAGGGAAGATCTCCTCGTATTAACTATGTTAAAGCATGAAGTTACCGTCCCACTCTAGTCAGGATTCTTATTAAAGCTGGTAAGTTTTTCAACACAGATGATCCAACTGAGGAATTAAACAAAAAACTTTTTATTTTTGTAGAAAAAAAATGTTTGTCAATGTTTTTTGTTAAATAAAAAAAAGACAGTAATTGAAAGTTCAGTTCTAGTTCTGTTACCTCCAGAAGGATATCAAAACCTTTCCTTCCCTTGTGCAGTCTGAAAAGGTGATGGAAGACAAATAAATTAAGAAAAAAGTTCAGCTGGAGAAGTGTTGTTAAAACACCAGTGCCACTCATCAACTACTTTTAGTCCTTTAATGTGTCAAATGTAACAACACGTCTTCTTTCACCACTTCACCCATCCATCACAAGCTGTGGATCCCACATCGCTAAAAACACTTTTTTCCCCCCTCATTTTTTGGAAGGAAGCAAACTGAGCATTGCTACCACTTACTGAACAATCTTGCTTGGTTCAATGGTAAATAATTATTTACAGGAAGCCTTTGAAAGGCAGAAAAGAACGGACCCACAAGAGGAATTTTTTCTTTGTCCCATGAATTCCTCTCCAGGTACAATGCTAACTTCTCTATTCCTTCCCCAAAGTATGCCTCCCAACAAGACCGGGAGCATGCCAAAATCAGAACCCACGTTAGAAACGCTGACGTGTTGGGCACTATCAAAGCACCAACGTCCGCAGACTCCTTCCACCTCCTGCGAGCTGGTGCTACCAGACCACCCCACCCCCCCGCCCAGTAAGAGCCTTCCATTGCCACCAGGTACTTCGGTCGCTCTGGTGGATATCTCCACTGCACACTGAAAGCCCTCGATACGCATGATGGGGCAGCAGCTTACCAACAGGTTTTGGAAGAGAGCATTTCTCACTTTGTTTGCAAAATCAGTCAGATAAGACTGACTCTTGTCTATTGACTATGAATACCTTTCTCTGAAGAACATAATACCTAACAAGCATGAAAGCCTCATGCATACACTCACACGCGATACCCAGTTCCCAGACTTCTTGTGGAGCTGATGCTGGTCAGATAACTGCCCCAGTGCTACCACAACACCTAAGGACTCCTTGGCCTGTGGTCTTAATAGAATTCACATAAAAACTATAAATTCAGAGTGAGATTTTCTTCCTCTTGTGGCAGGGAGTTGCAGAAGCAGGTACAAAGGAGGAGAAGAAAGTTTGGTGTTGGAAACGAAACACCTGAGCATTATGGGAAATACATGAGATGGTTTGTATGTAACCTTCACCGAGTGTCAGAGGAGCTGAAGGTGGCAAACTGAAGGAAGAACTTTTAAAAGCATTCTGGGGACAATCTAGAGAAATACAGACCAGAAGCTCAGACTTCCACAGCAGGCAAATTGCCAGAAGCAGTAAGGAAAATTTAAGGATACATGCATACACCGGACATACGGAGGAGGAGTTAACACTTTCTAGAAGGAAATCAGAACTCATGAGCTACTGGAGTTGTTGGAAGGAGTGCCTGAGCATATGGACAAGGCATTTACGCTTGATATAGAGTTGCTGGATTTCCATAGGGCTTCTGATAATATTTATCACTGAAAGTTCTTAGAAAAGTAATCTACCAGGCAACAGAACGATGCAAGTTGAACTGGTTAGATGTTTGGATAAGAATGACACAAAAATAAAGCGACCAAGTATGGTCCCCACTGCTCCAGCAGCAATCATGTAGAGATCACAGCAGAGATTTCCACTAAAGGCTGAACTATTCAAAACGTTCATTAATCATCTGAGAAGGGGTGAATACCAAGATGACAAAGTCTGCTTATGTTACTAAAACACCTATTATAGTAAACACAAAATTGGACTGCAGAGAATTGCAGAGGGTTCTCACAGTGCTGAGTGATTCTGATAAAGGAGCAGATCAAATCCCATACTGACAAATAGAAAGTAATGCACACAGGGCAAGATGATCCTAACTTGTTACACACAGTGATTGACCTTGAAATTGCTATTACCACTCAGGAGTGAGAATTTGAAGTTATTGACAGTTCTGTAAAAACATCAGCTCGGTCTTCATTAGCAGAGAAAAAAATCAAATGGTAGAAATTATTAGCAAAGGAGTAAGTACACTCTTTTTTCTGTCCATCATAACAAAACTGTCAGACTAGAAAAAGTACGGAAGGCAGCAAAGGCAATCAAAGAAATGAAATGGCTTCCATTCAGATGAACAACTAAATACACCAGTACTACATCTGGAAAAGAGAGAGCTAAGAGTACGATGAGGAGCTTTTAAGATACTAAAGCCATGGAAAAGGTAGACAGGAAACAAGCGTTCACTAGCTTTCATACCACAAGAGCTACGGGATGTCAAATGAAACTGCAACTTGTAATTGCACTGCAGAATGTGTTGCCTTAGGATGTAAAAGTTTACACAGGTTCAGAAGTGAAGTGGAACACTGGAAGCGTGAGGGAGGTGTTGGCACGTGCCTATCTTGCTCTTCAGAGGTTTAGCACCACTAAGGTTTGGCCAACAGTATGGATGGGACCAGACTGGGCCGAACAAGTACACTGCAGCCCACTGAACGCCACACGGGAACTGCACTCTGCGGCAGGTTTACCGCAGTCGAGGAGTTACAGGATGATCTTGTTCTGAGCAGTTCACAAACAAGGGACAAAGCAGCCCAGATGACTCTCAGCACAACATTCTCATCCTTTGCACCACAAGAAGAGTAAGAACACAACTCACGCAAATAGACCCTACCCAGCTGAAGTTACGCGGCCACAAGCTGTCAGAAAAGTCAGTGCACAAGCAGAGGCTGTCCACAACCAGGAAAGCACATTAAGAAATTAACCGTGAAGAGAACACTGAAGGTAAGATTAAAAATATATGTTATGCTGTTCTGGAAACTGTAAAGACCTAAACCAGGAGGCAGTTCAGTACCAGCTCCAGATCTGGGGATTTTCCATACCACCATGTTCTTCCTCTTACCAAGTACAAAGGGTCCTTCCTTCTGTAATTGCTACTTACTGCTTCTGAAAAACGTACACGAAAATGCTGCTATGGAATTCTTAGATTACTTGTTTCCAGGATGAACACTGAAGCAACAGATGTGTTCTCAGCCTTACTCCAATTCTGGAGCCAGAGATAGCTCCATCTGCTCTGACAGCATAGCTATGTATAGGAGATACAGTTATAAACTTCTAACAGCTTGTTCATGTCAGTTATATTTCAATGGATTCAAATCAAACTCGAGCTAATAATTTGCTTGCAGAGTAATCCAGAGCTGGGCACTCCTAGTAAGACTGCTGGACAGACAGGGAAACTAAGGCAACGGAACAAGTATTTGACTGACCAAGAACAAGATTAGCAGAAGGAGGAATATAACTTAAATTCCTGTATTTAAGACCAAATCTTGCTCTCTGCACAGCAGCCAGATGCTCACAGACAGATCACCAGAGAACAACATCAGACAGGACAGGCAGGCACATGTTTCCCAGGCTCACGCAGAGCGCTTTCAGGACAGGTAGGAAGAAGCAGGGACAGAAATGGTTTCTTCACGGGTCAGCAATTTATTTTAATATAAAAAGAGCACAGTGGAGAGCTTGTGTTGAGGAAAGGTCAGTATCTAACCCCACCTTCACAGAGCTGAGCAGGTATTAGCACAAAGCACCTCTAAGCACTTCTGCCTGTGAGATTTGTGGAATAAGGGACACTCTCTGGAGTAAGAGGACTCGTGCTTCCTGCAATTATTTTGAGCAACAATCTCTAAAAAGGCTTTCAGTAAGAAAGATCTGTGAAAGCAGGTGTTGAAATTGCGCAAACAGAAGAATGTTTACAAATATTCATGATTTATTTATAGACACCCATGCAAGCTGAGTGTTCTTCCTAAGAATTTTGACAGAAAGTTAAACAATGAAGCAGTTTTTTCTGATACCTGCATTAGGCACTTTGGAGGTTAAAACACGTTCCAGGAAAGAAAAGCAGCACACGAGGGACCACAGAGCCATTTAACTAGAAAAAAAATACTGCCTTTGAGGCCTTAAGCCACTGGCCATACCAGTCAGTACATTTTTTTCCAGTAAATCTGTATGTTTGGCAAGTCAGCACATTAGAGAAGCAGGTCTTTACATTCAGAGAGCCAGAGGTTTAAACACAAGAGACCTTGGCAGAAAGAGCCCTTGTGGATGGTTTAAACACCGTTGGGAAAGAAAAATAAGAATACAAAGAAAAGGAAGACCAGGACATTAACAGCTCTGTCATCTCCCACAACTGCCCCCCGCCCTGTAGAAGGGCAGGAGAATCAGAATGCAGGAAGAGACAAGGAAATGCTTGAAGTCCGTGCTAGATTCATGTCAGGAAGGAGAGGGAGGCCTTAGAGATCTGGATTTTGGCGGTGTCCTTGAAGTCAGCCCTATGAGGCTGCACTTAGGTTTGTTCTTCAGATTTAATAGGTTTCCAAGGGACAGCCTCAGGAATCCTGCTGTGAAAAGTAAGGACTTTGATTACATTACTGTCAATATTTGGGGTTTAAAAGATAGGCACGGGAGCCCACTCAACCTGACTACAAATGAACACCACAATGTAAACTGCTCTATCAGTGCCGCAATATCCTTCTTAAATAACAAGACAGCAGTATAACTTTTTCATCTCTGAAATACATTTATAAATACAGACTGTATTTAGGGTAAAATATATTTTAATTCAAATCGATCTTAATCCAAAAACAAAGCTTAACTACCTCCATAACAGTGAGATCAGATGACAAAACCATTGCCCTACCAAGCTGCGTGTGGTTACACCACCGCATGCTTCTCCCCTGCGGTAGCTGGGCGTCACAGTGACAGCTGAAGCCATCCTCCATTGCCAAGCTCTACAGACTCGCTATGAAGAGGATGTCCAGAATTCAAACTAAAACCAAGAGTTGCATCTTCTGTGAAGAGATCAGGCAAGGCCTCTCATTTGAGCTCCCACGAACTTCTGAGCAGCCAGACTGCAAACCAACCCTGTAACCTCAAGTCGATCTATCTAAAGGCATTAAATGCTTTGAAGGCAAGGCATTCAAACCAACATCCACAACCCCCGCAGTCACGTTATTGCACAGTGCCTCGTGTGAGCGGGCCTGAAGGAAAGCACTGTGATAAACGGCATCTAACTGAAGTGAGACTGCCCCCACTTTGTGCAAACCAGCGAACACGGGCACAGCTATCCTTACAGTCCGTGCTGGTGTCCGCGCATGAAGCCACCGCAGGCAACACTTAGTGCAGCCCATTTCCACCCCACGTATGACAGCAGCATGCCTGCATCCTCAGGTCCTCTCTAGATTAAATTCTGCTTGTGCAGAGCTCCCGGGACAGGTAAAACAAGCAAAGCACAGAGCAGAAATAACATGATGTGATTTTAAGAGCGCTTCTCAAACTCTGGTCTACCTCAGTATGTTACATCTGCTCCTTACTATTTAAATGGACAGCAACACACCACGCCCTGTGGGGCATTTGCTATGTCAGGGAAAGGCACATTGTCAGCACTGACAGTAATTGGGACCTTTGGACAGCAAGTACTACGTGAGTCACCTCCACTCTGGAAGACCTTTCCCATGCAGCCCAACACCCAAAACGCATAAGAGACGGAAGTTAGAGCTAACGCTAGGCCAACCTCACAGCATCACAACCCTTTCAAATGCGAATCAACGTGCTCCAGCACATCAGAGTTTGATTGTGTTTCCTGTAAATTTAAACATACACCTCCCCCAACAAATATCAGGTGTCACATTATTTTTAAAACATCTTTTTCAAAAAAAAAAAAAAAAAAGGAATGGCAAAGTGAGTAAACCTGTGAATTTTAAGTACTTATTTTAAAGGCAGTCAGCGCAAGAGCCGAAGACAAGATCTACTTCTAGAAGCAACTCAGTTTTACACTTTTCCTCCCTTACCTCTTTCATCCCTTTTCCTTCCCCTTCCCAACCCTCCTAAAATGAGTAGACATCAAATGAATAAAGCAGACGAATTCATTAACATTTAAATCTGTTCTTGCAGATAGTTACACCTTATATAGAATAAGCAATGAAATGAGAGTATTTCAAATACAAACATCTCAAAGTCTGAAAGAGTCCTTTTTTATTTTGAGAACAGCGCAAGTAATACACAAATATGGCAAAAGGACTGCATTTAAGTAAAAACTCCTCACCTCTTACATCAAATCACAGCTTTCTTTCCTTTTCATCCTCTCAATATGAGCATCCTTCATGCAAGCTTATCTAGCTAAAATCCTAAAACCTTTTTAATACAACAGGTAAAAAAGAAGTTTTAGAAATGCACATGGAAGATGAATACATAGCCTTGTAGCACACAGTTAGAGCTGTCAATGCTTGTAGTGCCCAAAATGTATGCAATTTATTGAATCATCAAAACCTTCCAGTTTGCTACCACTCCTCCTTCCCCTTCCCACACTGCACTTCACATTATTGCCTTTCAGTGCTTTTTTTAGAGTTTTCTAGAGGACACAAGGGAATCAAGGTGTTATGTTTAAAATATAACACAGAGGGGTTGATATTACATCTGTAATCATCTGTACCCTGAGAAAGATACCAACATCCAAATTCTGCTCAGCTCTGGACTGCAACCTGACACTGACTTCCAACATGCACCAGGGGAATCACTGCACCCCTCTGCCCCATTTATGCCACCTACCAGACACGTTGTGTACGCTCTAGTACTGCAAGTTACTAACGTTGAAAAGGAAAAATCTACATTACTGGAAACGTTTAAAGCTAGAAGTACTTCCTCCTCCCTTCAATTCTCGGAAGTGCTACAAAGTCAGGGTTGAAAAATGGACATTCTGGAAGATGTCAGATGAGATTGCCTGTATGGGTGAGATTTCTACAAATCGGTGAGAATGCTGGGGAAGAAGATCGAGGCAATGGAAGACACCAGACATTAGATGCAGTACATATCCCCAAAAACTACTGTAAAAATAGCAGCTCACCAAACCACACCCTTTGGAAAGCCACCACAGTGTGACCAAGCAAAAAAGGTCACTCTGGGACCAATTTTACCCGTAACACCTGCCTTCAGTTCATTTACCCGATGGATCTAAACTACACAGCCTCTCCCCTGTGGTCTCAGCCTCTAACTAACCCTGCTTCCTCTTCCCAGCACTTCTTACTCAGTGGTTCTGACTGGCAGCGCCTAGCTCACTGCTGTAGCAATAGCGTCAAGTCACCCAGCACATACCTGAGAGAAATAGAGTCCCTTGGCACCAAGGCAGACACTAAGTGAAGCAAGCACAGTTACTGAGACAGAAGAATAACCTCTAGGAGATCAGCAGCTTTCATGCTAGCGTGGTTGAAGGGAGAAACTCGCTTGCCAGCACCTAGCAGGTAATTCCAGCACAAACAACAGAATTGAAAGGCCTGCAGAGAAAGGCAGTGGGTACCCAGCTATGCTTACGGAACGTGCATGGCTTTATCTCCCAATGAAATTTAGTGTTCTATAGCAACAAAAATCGTTTCTTTGCACTACTGAAAACGTTAGCTTTTCCATTTGTAAGTGTGGCATGCCAGTCTCCATTCTAGTTTGATTTGGTGAGAATCTCTGTATTTGTAGAAGGGACAGCTCAAACCTTCTGAAGCACAGACAGCCTTTTTCTTGCAAGAGGTGTAAGGAATATTTTAAAATATTCCTTTCACACAGAAGTAGAAAAATTATTGAAATAAAAACTGACCATATAAGACTCCTAATTAACCCGTTTATCAGCAATCCCTCTGTTACCAATCAGTTTGGTCAAGGCATTACAACAAACTGCCTCATTACATTTAGCACAAATCATAAGGCGTATGAAGCTTTAACATCAGACAACAGAAAACCTTCCTTGCAGAAAAGTTCCTTGTTGCCTAGAATCTATCAGCAGCACAGGCTGTTCAGTAGATCATTCACTCCATCTTTTGGTAGAAGAAAGGATTGCAATGCTCTTGGGTTCCCCCTCCTTGCCCCCTCAGCTAACTGTTGGAAACCCAAGCTGCCAGAGATGCAGTCGGTGTTACAGCACATCACCCGCCCACAAGCTGAGGGCTTATCACTGAACATCTCACGACCAGAAAATAAAATCCAGTGTCCAACAGTGAGGCCTTGCTAAAGCGACACTGCCCAGGAGCACTGAGTCTCAGACAAGAGCTTCAAGCAATAGTGAACTGGAAGCTGCAGCAAGGGTCCAGGCTCCAGCCTGCGCTCACTTCAGCTGCCAGCAGTTATTGCTGTTAGTTAATACAAAGAACAAGATCCACACACACACACAAAAAAAAAAAAAAAAAAAAAAAAATCAGAGCATCCTCAGATGCACCTTAATAAACAAAATACTTTGACAAACGCGAAAATATTAGTATGTATGAAGGAACCCACCTCACTCATTACTTACAGATCTATTTATCAAGGCAATGTATTTACACTGCATTTACCTGTTACTGGCAGGTCCTTCAGCAGCAGCTGTATAAAGCCAAAATCAATAACAATAAAGATTTTAAAAATAAACATGGAATGGTGCTTTAAGAAAAACATAGAAAAATCAATAGAAGGCAGAGAGAACAAGTAAACAGTTAAAACAGATTTTTGAATGCATGCTTATGAACAGCTTTAAATAACTCAGAGATAGTATCCAGCACAGTAAACATCCTACAAGCTACACCATGGAAAAGCGTAGAAGAAAATGAAATTATCTAAGGAAAGCAACACTTCTCTCTGCTTTGGGAAATACTTTCACATAACTTCGGCGAACAGTGCTGTTATACTGTGCTGCTTTAGGTCACATTGGCACTCTGTGCAGCAACACAACCCACGATCACATCGAGCAGATGAATGAGCTTACATGGAGCTATTGCCTGATATTCCTCATCTGAGTAACACCTGGCTTCTTCAGTTACAGTACGACAAGAGCTGTGCAGCACTAACCTACCTCACCCCTTCCTTCCTTTTACACACCTTTCAGGATCTTGTAGACTATCATAACCCCTTCCCATTCTTGCACATATTGAGCAATGGTCTCCACAAGCACCTGTCGCTGTGCAACCAACGGCAAGGCAAACCCACGGTGCAGACTAACGGATGTTCCAGAGCTAGCATACAAAACCCAGCTAAGCAGCAAGAGAGCTGCAGCTGCACAGGTCTCAGCTCAGCCTAACTCTAAGAGCCCCAGCCAGGTGGGCTGCTCGCAAACATTAATGAACCCAGCACCCTGACGGCTGAACTGCTGCCAGGACCTGGGCTTACTGCACTGGACTTACTTTATCACTATTTTCACAAATCATTCGCTCTTTGCTGTTTAATACAGCCTGAAAAATTCCAGCCCTGAGAAGAGTGCAGTTTGTTTTAACCTTTCAAAGCCTTTTTCCCCCAACCTCTTCCTACGCTTTACCTACTTTTCTGAAAACTCTAATTTTGGCAGCTCCGTAGTGATGAAATGCCCTGATCAGAGGCCAGGTTCCAGCAGCAGTCACCCATCTGCTGCAGCAGAGACAGTCCTTACAGTTAAATCCCCTATCCTCTTACTGCCTTCTCTTTGCCCGTCAGGACTGCTGGTATCTTTGGGGGTTGTAGCAGTTCCAATGGCAAAATTAAGGTGCTTCTGGTTTTAAGTACATCTATCAACAACAGAATCTGAGTGGCTCTTGTGAACAGAGGCCAAAGACTTTCACATGTCTTGAGCCTTTCACCAGTAAGAAGTTGATCCAACTAATCTGAGGCTCACTCAGCAGTTCTCATGCCTAACCATAAAGCATGACCAGATTAGAGTCTGCTCCTGCCTGTAAGAATTCAGCCATGACGAAGCAATGAAAGAAGATTGCATAGATAAAAACACGAACGGGGTAGAACAGCATTTCGCAGCAGAGGCAATCTATCAAGTAAGAGTCCTATTTCACCCCCTGGACCCCAAATGTCAGAACCGCAATCCCGCCCTCCCTGCCCCAAAAAATAGAAAAACAAGCACTCATTTGTCATCCTCCAGTTCCTTGCCTTCAGTGGACGGAAGAGACTTCCTCTAGATGTGCATTAACCTCCAGTATCACAAAAGTCTTTTTTTAGCCTCATATATCATTTACTTTCACTTCTGAACACTGACAGTTCAGAGTTTATTCTTCCCCTAGATCTGGAGTTCCAGTGTTTTTTCCCATCTGATTTCCTAGCTACAAGTCTAAAAGCTGAATGCATTTAACTATTTTCATTTGGTTTCAGACCCCTCTGCCTTAAAACAAGGCAAAGGGACCCCAGTGCTACTCCTAACCTAATTCATCAGCGTTATTTCTCATTCAATTTTTCAACTTAGCATCCTTGATTGCTTCCTCATTTCCCTTTTAGGCAATGGCTGCAGAAAAGCTGCATTTCAGAGAAAACAGGAAACATGGTCTCCATCTAGCACAGGACTGCCCCCTCATAGAAGCACACGCACTTGTCCAAACCATGGTGCATGCAGGCAGCAGGGTTTCAAGCACAGGCATGTGTTTTAGACAGGATGAGCAAGAGCACACAGGCCTGGAAGGAGCAGGGAGAAGGCAAGAGCAGAATCTGAAGTGCACAAAGCCTAACAAGCAAATGCTGGCTTACTTATCCATCACTTTCCAACCATTCTCTTTCCCATTTTATTCCTTTCTTGTCCATTTTCTGGAAAGATGACTGGCTTTTCTGACACTTAATGCAGAACAGCATCATGATAGCTGCTTGTTATGAGCTCCATCTTTCATTTCAGTACAGCAGTGACTATCATTAGGGAGCTCGGATGCGGGTCCAGTTTAACCAACGCACCCTTCATCCAAGGACCAGGTTATTTTACGTCAGTCGGAAATGCATCAGCTGCCTATCAGGTGGCAGGGAGAAAAGCACTTCGAAGTTTCTTGTTGATAGGCAGGGAAGCTGGTATGTACTCTATGCAAGGTCCCAAGCCATGCATTTACACAGCCAGAGCTGCCCTGGGGTAAGCCATCTGCCAGACAAGAGGAAAGTGCAGGTGTGTAGCCAAGGAAGTAAGTGCACAGTGACAACAGAGGCTTTCAGAAGAACTGTGGAAACAAGACCAGGAAACAAGGTAAACTTTGCAAAGGCAGAAGCAATAATAGATTACAAAGTGTATTAAGCACAGAAAAAAAATGAAAATAAAAATGCTTTACTTCTGTCTTTTTGCCTCTGACAACTACCAATCTGCCCCTCCTTCAGCAGCAAATATCCTAAGAGAATTACACTTGTCTAGTTCATGGAATCTATGAAGAGAAATCCAGGCTTTTAAGTCACAGTCAGTGCCAAGTAATTCCTCTTTATTCAATACTATACATGTTCTAAAAGTATGAAGTCAGTTCAACCACTCCACAAGTAGTCATAATACAGCAATAGGCCTCCTCTGTAACATTAAAAAAATAATAATTAGAAAGTTAAGAGAAAGCTGCTAGGGAAAAGAGGAAATATTTGGTATCCACACCCTACTTCTCTGACATAAATGAACCAAGAGCCGCATCTTTGGAAGGAAAAAAGCCTGAGAGAAACCAAAGGCTTGCCTGGGAGTGATGTGTGTCATGCTGAATGAACAAGCCACCAAACCAAAGTTCAGGTGAAACGTTTCAGGTTGACAAACCGAGTCCTGAATCACATGTTCTCCCCCACTCTGCATGTATAACATACAGTGGGAGTGCAGTCGTGCAAAACATGGACAGGCTCCTCTGCGCACACAGAAAGCATCAGGATGATAAACCACATATGCACAGAATCAAAGTTAATGGCCACTAGCTGGTACTCAACTTACTTTCATTGCTCTTTTCTTTCCATTTTTCCACGTAGCCTGCTTGGCCAATAAAACCGCCATGGGAAGCGAGAAGCAAAGGAACAACTCAACGCCGCGTCAATTATGACAACTTCATTATGACACACTAGTATTCACCTGATCCCAGAAGACTATACTGATGCCTTAGATCAATCAGAAATTAATTGCATCTAACTCACTGCAGTACGGCACGTGAAATGTTCAGAGACATTTGAATCATTCTATTACATGGAGGAGATTACTGCACAGAGATCATTTAAAATTAATTGCCAAGTTATTTTAGTGAATGCTGTGCACCATTCCAGCCCTGTTGTGGTAACAGTTATGTCACTGCTTTACAAGGCCATCTAATGAAATAAATGAACTCTGACTACCGCGTGACGCAAAAGGGCTAAAAAGTGAAACCACACTGCAGCTGTCTTCTCTGCCGCTCCAGGGCTGGATTTGGGGAGCGAACTCTACAGTCGCAAAACTTAACAAGAAGAATGACCGCCTCAAAAGCATTTCATTTCACTGGCTACAGGTGACCTTACTGGGAGCAACTTTAAAAGGACCAACGGAGCAGAACTGCTCGACACCTTGGCCGCAAAACTCGAGGACAAAGAAACCACCATCTTCACCAGAGGTTGCTGGGGTTTGCTGTGCTTTTGGTTTGTTGGTGGTGGTATGTGTGTGTGTTTCTCAGTGCTTACATGATACTACATATGAATTTCATATTTTGAGATTCTGGCTGTCATCCATTCAAGTGACATAAACCATTCAGTTTATAGAACAGCTCTGGCATTAACCACCGAGCCTTTCACGCGAGATGGTTAATGCAAAGGTTGATGGAGTCAGCTTCTAGCGAGAGGGCTATGAGAAGCCCTGCGGGTTGGGGCCTGAGGAAAGCAACTGCTAAGTTAAAGTAAAGCCAGGGACAAGAAGTGACTGGAGAAAAGCAGGGGAAGGGAAACTAAAGTCTCACTTCTGAGACTATTTTAGCAAAAGAGAGGAAAATGAGGAGCAGCATTTGCATTCTTTCTCTAGGCTAAGATACGCAAATCATCTTGGTTAAAATTAAACCAAGCAGCAGTATGAATCCCAGCAGGCATTACTAGCAGAATGGACAGCCCATTCCCCCATTAACTCTCTGTATTTGCAAGACTAGGATTTGTTTGCTTTATTGTGGGCAGATTTTTTTTTTTTTTTTTTTTTAAAAGGAAGGTATTCTTCACAGATTTCTTCTGCAAAAGATTTTTAATCTGATTTAACTTGGGGTACAGTTTGAAGTTTTTAATCACTACCTCAGACCATATCATCTGCAGGGAACCAGCACTCCTGCAGACTGTCTGTAATCGACAAAATTTGCTAAATTTCATGTGCGACTTACTGCAATCCAAAATATTTTGAGTGAAAAAAACAGGAAGCAAACTGTCCCTAGCAGCTCAACGAGTTGCGGACACAGTGACAAGGAGGGTATATCTAATTAAAGCACCCTGGATGCAACTGGCAGCAACTTTGTTGTCCACCCGCATGGTGTTGCGAGCAAAGCTCCTGGTCATCTTGATGCTGGTGCAAAAAGCAGTCACCACCGCTTCTTGCTTTGCTAGGGAATTAGCCAGCACAGCACGAGATCCCTTAGTGTCTCAGAAGGCCTGCATTGACTTGGTCTAAGAGTGATGTACATGGTTACCGGAGTTCAAGAAGTTACAGACGTCCAAAACAATGCCTGTGAAATCACTAGCAACATTGAAAACATGAGAAGGAAACGGAGTTGTGGAGATCTTGAGGTGGAAGCTATCACAAAACACAGCTCTGGTTGATGTTTGAGTAGCGTAAGTATTTTGTTCAAACTTACCTTCCATGCATAATTCTATGGAAACCCAGCTCTTGTTATCCACAGAGCAATGGCCAAAAAGACATCATTACAGCAGCTCTGCTCTAGAGTTATTCTTCCCATTCCAGTGTTCACAGTATTGCTGGTGGTAATAACTGTGCTCTCCACAGAGCAGATGTTGTGTCATGACCTCTTTATTTTTCAGGCTGAATTCAGTGCCAGCAGTGAATTTCCTACTGACCAAACAATGTTATGCTCAGCTGCAGTACTTTTCCACCTAATTCACAGCTGCAGGGGGGTGAAAGAAGTCCCAACGACCAGTCAGAACCCTTCATAAATTGCTCAAGTTACCAGGAAACCAGTTTTAGGTGGCATATTTCAATTCAGGTGACAGATCCATTTTCTACTAGAAGACTGCATTTGCTTAACACCTCTCAGCTTTGATCTGGTCTTTTTCAGGATCCACTTCAGCAGCAGATGATTTATAAAGCTCATGGACAGAAATTTATGCCTATAACAGGGAAATATTTTTAAAAGAACTAGACCTTGTTTCTACTTGCTGTGAGCAGCTGAACACCTTCCTGTCTTGAACACACACAGACACGTTTAAGCCCAGAATCAAGCGGCAGAGTGCAATGGACTATATCTAAATCTTGTTCTGAATTGTTATACAGGGACTTCACTCAAATAATTATAGAACCATTTGGGTTGGAAGGGACCACAGCTCAGCCCAAGGATAAATTGGAACATGCATGTAAACACTTCACAGTTCAGAGCACAAGGATCACCTGTTGGGAATCCCATGGCCAATACAGCAAAAGGACTTGAAGGAAAACATACACAACATCAAGAGACAGCAAAGAGCAAGAACAATGAGACAGAGGTTTAAATTTCTTACCCCCCGCCCCACTACAACAATGTTATTGGCAAAGATGAGCAATCTATGCATCAAATAAGCAGTATGTACCACGTTGGGGACATTCTGGGAAGGAAAAAAAATGGAGATACAATGAATAATTTTGCTCAAACGAATTAAGAAAGCCATAGCAGTGTTAAAAAAAAGTCAGTCTCAATTTGCTAAAACCATTCCTGTTTAGCAACGGCACTCTGTGCATTATAACTTTATACAATTTCTCAAGTGATTGTCTAAAAAAGAAAAGTCTTGCACATATCCAAAAGGAAGGCCCATTTTTACATATACCTGACATGCCATGGCCCACCAAGAGGGCAGAGCATCGTTCCTTTTGCTAAAGGTCATCACAGTCCCTTTGTCTAATCTCGACTTTGTAAAAGTTGTCCTGGTCACAAAGATCCTGAGCAACCCAACCCTGCACAGAACCAACAAACAAACAAACTACACCATACTGTTTTACAAATTATTTCACAGACAAATTTGCAAGCTACCCCCAGGCTTCTGCAAGAAATGGTGTCCAGAAGGCATTTAGCAGAACTGCCACATACAGAACTCCTTCAGCAAATATTTATGCATACATTAGTAAAAGCTGTGTTTCAGCAACACTTACTGCTTGTTCTGCAGTAACAGAAACATTTCCTTTGGTTTGTTATGTTCTGACACACACGTACTGGTTTGGTGCACATGCTTACGTTCATCTGGGTAATACCTACCCGGCAGTTATTGCATGCTGTCATAACCTATACAGTCACAGAACCATAAAGGGTGGAAAAGCCCTCTAAGATCATCAAGTCCAGCCATCAGCCCAACACCACCATGCCCCGTGTGCCACATCTACACATTTCTTGAGCACCTCCAGGGACGGAGGCTCCACCAGCTCTGTGGACAGCCTGTTCCAGTGCCTGACCACTCTCTCAGAGAAGAGGTCCTGTATCTCTACTGCAACAGACATTAAGTTCTTATACTTTTGATTCACTCTTCCAAGCTGTAACTGAAACTGATGAAATCACTTGTTCCAAGATTGGTCTACTGCTTTTTGGTTTATTTTGCTTTGTTTCTTTTTCCAGACACACTATACAGACAGGTCTTTCCACAGTTAAAGTCAGGCTGTGCCTTCTCACAAACATTTAGTCATACACAAGCCTTGGGGACTGAGCTGCACATTCCCCAGGGGCGATGTGTTGTCGTTCTGCCAGCCCCTGAGCACACCCGTCCTTTTCTCCATATCGGCCATGATTTAGCAACGACTTGCCAAACCAATTCCAAATATGTGAAAGTAGTGATTACTCCAAGTTTTCTTCTATTACTTTTTTAATGGCTGAAGTTTCCCCTCCTCAAACTGAGTGGACAGCACTTTTCTTTCATTTCTGTTACTTGATTTACATAAACTGCATAAATCCTAACCACCTGCCCTTTGTTTAAAGACTAATTTCCCTTTTCCTAAATACAATAGGCTAGGCAGGTTAGTTGCAGCTCTCCAGGAGGCCGCTACTGCAGCAGCCTTCATACAGCCTTAGATACAAGACATTGCGAGTGCTCTTCCAGACTTGCTCAATGCATCTTCAGCCATGAAAGCTTCCTGCTCCCACACTGGAATATCTTTTGGATGACCTACTGCCTCAAACATTCCCCTGGACAGGAGAAAGCCATTCCCTCTTCTCCTCACACAGCAGGCAGGCAGACCCAGGGGAATCCTAACTACATGCCGGACACCCAGTTACCACAGCACTCTGCCAGGCATTCCTTTCCACTTCTTGTTATTCTGCTTTTCTGCACTCAGACTTGGCTTTCACTCCAAAATACTGAGTTCACCTACGCTCTCCATTAATGTGCAATCCTTTGCGTTATCTCATTCCATGAGATGGAAGCAACCCAAAGACTAAAGAGCTTTCCTTGGACAGAGGAATGCCACACTCCTCGCGCACATACCCTGCCACGTTTCCCTTCTCCCTCTTCCCAAACCATACTTTCTCCATCCATCCCCAGGAACTGCTAAAATCATCGCATGAGTAAGAGAAGACATACAAGTCCTATTTAGGTACTTGTTTTATAAAATTATTCCAAAAAACCCACCTTCCATTACGGAGGCATGACTAACGCTAAAAGGTCAAGCATCCAGAAATGAAGAAAAACCACAATTAAGATTTCCTGTGCAACTTTAATTTGCTGCCTCCTCACTCCTTGCTGTCAGGGCTTGTAAGCAGGCTGTAACACGACCTTTGGTTGCCTCACGCATTCCTCATTCTACCCCAGTGCAGGACTGTGGAAACCCACCAGATTCTTACATTGAGACTGGCTAAATTGATTTTTCATCAGAAGAGAGAAACCTATATCCAGGAGATACTCACCAGTGGTCTCTCAGTACACTGCTAGGGCTCCGCTGGTTCCCAAGACACAGGCAAATCTCTCTGGAACAGCAGAAACCCACTGTTTCACACTCCTCTCGCACCCAAGAAGAAGCCACAAAGGAGAAGGAGTTTGCAACATTCCTGCATTCACAAAAAGTTACGGGTAAAACCCTGACATCTTCTCCCAGGCTCTGACACGCTCTTCCCTTTAAGCTCTCTCTCTCTCCAGACCCTATCTCAAAGAAAATGTCGTTCTTGTTTACTAGCAGATTACAGCAAGTCATAAACCTTACCTGTATTTAAGGACTGCCCTCTTGGTGCTTTTTTTGGCACAGCTTTATTTCTGTCTTTCTAAATGGGTCACAGACGTAACACATCTGTCCTCCTGGTTACCTTGCTTTCCGCTTTCTCAGTGCGGGGAGATGGCATAAAGTCCTTTGGAAGAAACTCATACTGAAGACAGACTCATCTGAGAACCAAGAAACCTACACAGCAAATGAACACACCACTGCTGCATTAGGTGTTTGCCTATGTCAGCTAAACAAAAGAACAAAGACATTTCACGCCTTCCCCCAATTACGACAGGGAAGCCAAGCATCCTTAGCTGCAGACGGAAGCACACGTTCACTTGATTCCATGAACAAAGCTCGCTACAACATCAAGTAACAAACATCCCAGGAGAAAAGGGTTCATTCTTCCTCCTAGATCACAGCAGGCAGTGCATGAAACACGGCTCAAATCCACAGAGCACAAGCATCTTTTTGTGGAAGTAATCCAAAATGCAACAGGGATGAGCACTTCTGATCAGTATTCTGTTTAGACCCCCCCAGCTGCTAATGCTTTTGAGCATGCACTTAGCATTCATGGCCCAGCTGTACATCAGATGTGGAGAGCTTCGAACTCAATTTTAAGCTTATAAAGAAAAAAACAGCTTTTAGCCAGCACCATCAGAATGCAACGAGTTGTGTATTTTGTGCCCAACAAAAATTTGATCCTTTTGTATCCTTAGTTTGCAAATGAGCAAAGATTAAGCCACCTTAACTGCCTTCCTGACATAAATCTCTCTTATGGAATCATGGAATGGTTTGGGTTGGAAGGGACCTTCAAGATCATCCAGTGCCAACCCCCTGCCATGGGCAGGGACACCTCCCACAGACCAGGTTGCTCAGAGCCCCATCCAGCCTGGCCCTGAACACTGCCAGGGAGGGGGCATCCACAGCCTCTCTGGGCAACCTGTTCCCGTGTCTCAACACCTTCACAGGAAGGAATGTCTTCCTAATATCTACCCTAAATCTCCCCTCTTCCAGCTTATAGGCATCACCCCTTGTCCTGTCACTACACACCCTTCTAATGAGTCCCTCCCCAGTCCTCCTGTAGCCCCCTTCAGGTCCTGGAAGGCTGCTATCAGGTCCCCCCGGAGCCTTCTCTTCTCCAGGCTGAACAACCCCAACTCTCTCAGCCTGCCTGCATAGGGGAGGTGCTCCAGCCCTCTGATCATCTTCGTGGCCCTCCTCTGGACCCCCTCCAACAGCTCGATGTCCTTCTTGTGTTGGGGGCCCCAGAACTGGACTCAACACTGCAGGTGGGGTCTCACCAGAGCAGAGCAGAGGGACAGGATCACCTCCTTCACCCTGCTGGTCACGCTTCTCTCGATACAGCCCAGGATGCCTTTGGCCTTCTGGGCTGCAAGCGCACATTGTCGGCTCATGCTGAGTTTTTCCATCAACCAACACCCCCAAATCCTTCTCCTCAGTGCTGGTCTCCAGCCATTCCCCACCCAATCTGTATTTGGGCTTGGGATTGCCCCGACCCAGGTGCAGGACCTTACACTTGGCCTTGTTGAACTCCATGAGGTTGGCATGGGCCCACCTCTCCAGCCTGTCCAGGTCCCTCTGGAGGGCATCCCTTCCCTCTAGGGCATCAACGGCACCACACAGTTTGGCGTTGACAACAAACCTGCTGAGGGTGCACTCAATCCCACTGTCCGTGTTGCCAACAAAGATGTTACACAGCACTGGTCCCAGCACAGATCCCTGAGGGACGCCACTCCATACCGGTCTCCATTTCGACATTGAGCTGTTGACCACGACTCTCTGGGTGCGACCATCCAGCCAATTCCTTACCCAGCCAGTGGTCCATCCATCAAACCCATGCTTCCCCAACTTAGCAACCAGGATCTTGTTTCTCAAGAAGTGAGAATACAATTTCCTATATAAGCCTTACCCATAGATAGTTAGATTTAAAGATATAAATTCCCTTTAGGCACATACACAGCATTTATGGGAAATGAGATTTGAGACTAGGCAGCACACTATTTGATCAGTGACATCCCACACCACCCTGTTTAAGACAATCCTAGCAGTAGAAGCACTATCACTGTACAGCTGGGATCATAAGACTAGACAAGACAGTGCCACTTCAAGCTCATTTTGCTGTACAACTTCTTCAAACCTCCAATGCAAACTTTCTCATTCTAGGAAGCAGTTACAATTCACTGAACAGGTAAGATCCCCAGGCCACACAGAAAAAAGACGGACCCTAAGAAGAGTCCGTAAGTATAACTCCTGTTTTTTTTTTTTTGTTTGTTTTTGTTTTTTTAAATTACCAACTAATAGGTAAAGGACAAGAGACTCCATGCACTGACAATTTTTTTTTTTATAAAGTTCCAACCCCCTGCAATGTATGGAGCTGCACTTCATTAACTCTGTATGTGACAGGAACAAGAAAATCTCTGCAAGACAACCCAAGAGAAAAAAATGCAAAAAACACCAAATCCACATAATAGGACAGAAAACGCTGTTAAGTTTACTTAGACAAATTTCGTAATAATTTCAGAGGAACGAGCCAATCTCTACCTATTACGTCCAGACAGGCAATGGAAATACGACCATGAGCTGAAAAGCACAACTTCCTTTTCCTCCTGCAGTTACATTCTGGCTTCTCTGGGATAATTTTTCAATCATCAAATTCTCATTTAAACATACCTAGAGACACCCTTTGAGTGAAAATTACACAAGTTCAGAAAACATTGCTAACAGTACCAAACTGGAGGCACTGACACCAGAAAGCATTTCACCCTGTGAGCTGTGGTTACTAGTATGAACTCCACAGTGCCATTACAGTGAAGAATTTATTTTTTTTTTAAAGCTGGATGAGGATCTGCAGAGCTGCTATGTAATTAAACTAAAATCTTCAGACTGTGTCTGAGCACACTTGATGTTCTTTAGTCCATTCAAACAGGGCAAAGGGAACACTGATCATTAGACCATTCCACTTGTACCGAAACTGCCAAGTTCAGATCTCAGACCAGCAATAAAACACTTTTAGTGAACAAAAAACAGCAATTGCATTGAAAATTTGGAAGTTCAAATAATTAAAAAATACAGAAGTTAAGACTGAACATGAAAAGAAACACGACAGAAAATATCCTTGTGAGAAAAAGCAGCATTTTCTATCCAAAAACAAGAGTTCCAGTATGGATATGCAAAAATCCATGAAAGAAGTCTTACTAAACATATGACATTCAATTTTGCAGAAAAGCAAGTCATTTCTACTGAGAAAAAGTTGCTCATACTGGCAATGAAAGTCTCAGATAAAAACAAAAAAGGGTGCAAAGGAAGTTACGTTTCACGCGACTTGTCTGGAAGGCCAGCTTCAGTGTGACCGTACTTAACACCTGCTGCCACACATTGCTCAAAAACCCATTGCGTTTGTGTTTAGTTAAAGCTCCAGGGCAACACTCTCACTAAGTGAACAATGCTGAAGGACATAAGCTTACCAAGCCAGCTTGGACACATGCTGTGTATTCCATTAACTTACCTGCGAGTGTGGTAACTCGACAATTCAGGACACCAGTAACTAAGAGTCCCTCTGCACTGCATTATGCTCCATTTTGGGAACAACTTTATCACTATTGGTCTTTGCTCTCGTGTTTTCTTCAGTATTGTTTGTTTTGTGTCAATGTCAGACCATTTCTTTCTAACCATTCCAACAGCCCACTGTGCTCAGTAAAGGCATTCCAAATTACATCTTAATTAAGATGTACGCCGTGCGCTGCCTTCTGCTCCTAGGAGCTCCCTACGTTAACTCTGGCACCCAGACTACATCAGGCAGCTGTATCACAGACCTTCATCACCAAAGAGGCTGTCTGAAGAAAAGCTTGGAAGGAACGATGCATGAAGAGAAAACCACTCAGCTCTCTTCCACTGTGCTGACTAGCTTAGAAAAGGAAATAACTGGCAACCATTTGCACTGCCACTCCAACATCAATGCTTCCAACAAACTCATGTGGAAACCTTTCTCCATAAAGATCTGTGCAAAAAAATACAATCCTTTACTCCAAGTATGTACAGGAATTATTCTGCACACGAGCATTTCACGTTCCTTTCTTCATATACTGGGGGAGGAACTGGCTTCTGACAAAGTGGACCAGCTTGGTCTCCGTGCAGAAAATCGTAATGATGGTTGCTGCAAAGCACAGGGCCCCAATGCTGATGTGAACCAGCCTTGCTATCCAACCCTTATCGCAGCAGAAGAATACCTAAAACAATAAAAGAAACAAGCAATGGCAGGAAAACAAGTCAGCAGAAGGTAGATAAGTAAGGTCCAACACCTCTAGACCATGCTAACACCACCATCAAGGTGAGCGTGGTGAGTAGATGCAGGAAAGATTTGCCACATGCACTAATCCTTCAACAAATCATCCCCAGCAGTCACAACACTTGCTCTAAAACTGTAGAAAATGAGCTTTCAGTATATACCTGATAAATGTCAAAGTTACTTGCCACACAGAAAGGTGTTCATTGATACACTGGAAAAGCTCTGCTGATGCTGTCCACACTGGCCTGCCATTCTGCTCTAACCCATTAGGCTCCCTTTCAAAACAATCCCATCAGAAACCTCCTGTGCCAAAAACAAAGCTCTCCTTTCTGGGGCATAATGGACCTTCCACCTGACAAATTTTTGTAGACTGAAGTGCTACTACCCTGTAATAACCGGTCTGTGCAATTACCATCCTGTGACCTGAACACATGCCATAAATGTGCTTTTGGGCATTTCCATTTCAGTTCCTGTCTTGGTTGTTTCTCTCCACCATTGTTTTTTATTACAGAATTTTTAATGACAGATTCTTTGCACTACTGCAAAATTACTACTAAGAACGAAGGACACGGATTTACGTACATACAGCAGAAATATTTTACTTGTTAGATACATAGTTCTGTGCCACCTGGAGAAGGTGTATCACCTATGAAGTTCAATAAGATCACGTCTTGATTTAATCTTTTAATAGATATATATGCAGTCTTGCAAGCCTGTAATGGAAATCTCCTAGCCTATGGTTATAAGCCTTTTTTGCTAATGACAAGTCTCTTCTTGTGGAAACAAGATCATTCGACAAACTTTCACAGTGAAAGCAAGACCTGAGAAAGATACTTACCTCTGAAAAAACAGTAACTATTCCACTTGTTATATAAACGATTATCAAAAATGGTGAGGGAAGCAAGCCTGTCAGAGGTCTGTAAGTGCTTTCCTTGAAGAAATCATGGATATAATGGATGCTGTGAGCAATCCGAATACCCATATTAAAGCAGTTGGCAAGGACAAAACCTACACTGCCATGCCAGTGGGTCAAGAAGTAAGAGATGCACAGGAACGTGAAGGACAAGGCCAGCATAACAAAATTGTATCTGGGAAGAAGAGGAAACAATTTAAACAATACATAGAGCTGTAGTATTTAATTACGAAATGAATCTTCAGAAAATAAGAATTCACTAGCTTTCTAAACAAATTCTCTCATCTTGCAACAAATAGAAAGTTTGAGAACAAAGCTATGGAGAAAAATAATTATTGACAGAATGAAAAATAGCCTTGGTTTAGTCGAGCAAACTGAACCAAGAACTACATTAAGTGAAAGAAATTCTATTTTATTGCACAGCTATGGACTCATTTCAGAAAATCAAATTTAATAACCATAATTAGCAACATCAAAACTTAACATAAAATAGCCAAAAATCCTTAAGTATTAAAGAAAAATAATGCTTAACAAGATGAGGCTTATTTAGTTTCTGCTCCAAGCACTGACTCTCAAGAGAAGTTCACGCTTTAAAAGGTCTACAGGTCACCTAGTGCAACTTTCTGTTTAAGGTAGATAAACTGCTGAACTCAAGAGGCATAACTTCATAACTTCCCTCATCCAGAAGCATACCTGGTACACAGTAACTGTGTATGAAAAACTTCAGCAGTTGCAAAATTTTAAGGAACTGATGGACTACCCAAAAAGCTAACCCTTCAAGGACATGTGCAGTTCACATCTAAATTACTTCCCCTGATAGCCATCTACCAAAAGGTAACCATCGTTTCACTTCTTGATCCCAGACCTTTTGCCCAAGCATTTAAACATTTGCTGAAGCTTCTACATTGAAATCTGCACACCAGCACCTAAATAAGGAGTCTGGATGTCAGAGGAGCAGAACGTTTTTATGCTGGTGTCAAATGCATCAAGCTCTTCATCTGGTCACCAGAAACTGACTTTTAAGATAACGTTCACTAACAACTACCAGCATGTAAAAAACAAAACTAGCATGTGTGTTCTTGCCCACCGGTTGCACCCTGAAATGAAAACAGGAATACAGTCCTCAAAACGACTGCAAAAAGAACCTGGCAGAACAACTGTTCTGTTCACACACTCAACTTCAGGCATACTATGCACAGATTAATTACAGAAATGTACTGGGGACACTGCTCCTTACCTGTCTACCTCTTCTTTGCACATCAAAGCAAACGTAAAGCATTCTGTTACTCCATTGACAGCAAGAAACAGGACATACAGAGAGTAGCACCGGAGGAGATTTGGACCTGTAAAACACATTCCAGTGATAAATGGATTATTATTTATCTCACAAAATCATTTTTTTTCAAGTGTATTGTAATACACTTGATGGTAAGAGAAGAAGTTGAAGTGTTATCACTGATACTGGCAACTTTTAAGCTCATTTGAGGAAGTTTCTGGTCTAGATATCTTGACAAGAACATGAATAGAATAAACAAGGCAAAACAAAAACAAAACACAAGAGTAGCAGTTGTTATAGTAACGGAAAAGATCTCCACCACAAAAGTGTTGCTTATCAAATATGACTCCCTGCCTTATATGAACCAAATCTTCCACTGTACACAGATTTCTGAAAATGAATTCCAGAGTTGCTGTGAGGCGCCCAAAGCAATGGAACACAAACATTTTGAACGCAACAGTAAGAAAAGCCAACAAGGCTGTCCAACATATCCAAAACTGGGCTGGATGAAACAAAGATATTCAGACTGCAGAGGTCAAAGGTAATTTATACACGACTTAAATTCTCCAGTCTTTGAAATCATTTTGTTGTCCTTGTGAAACTGTACTTGTAACACTGGAATGCTTTTCCACAGGCTCGTGGGCATCCCTTTATATTCCTTCTCGAGAGCAAGCTCAACAGTGATGTAGCTCATATTATTACATCTCCCAGTTCAGTTTTGAACAGTAAATGCTGAGTGAGCAGTAAACACACTGCAGGTATGTGAGTTGGAGCAGAAAACATTGTATTCAAACATGCATAAAAGCATTAGACTAGAGAGCACTCAGGAAAAAAATCCACAAGAATATATCCATCAATAGATGGTCCCCCAGCTTCTGAGATGTGCATCCACATCCCACTGAGCTCCAAACCTGACCACGTGTTTAGGGCTCCCCAGCACGTTTCAGGTTAAGGTGGCTACCTATGCAAAGATGCTGTTGCAAACGGATGAAGTTCTGGATCTGGACAAGCTAAGTATCTGATTTCAATGGGATTTTTACAGAAAAAAAAAAAACATCTGTGAAGTAGAACTAACAGGTCATGAAAACAAGTTATCATTAAAAAAAGATGTATTTCTGAAAAACTGCTTGTATACATTTGCAAAGTCCACACGTAACAGCTTTTCCTGCAGTTTATCTGTTATCTAAACAACCCTGTACTTCCTGATGTAATTTTATTCTGTGTAATCTCTATTCATTGTTTACGAGAGTAACACAGCAGTGATCAGCATCAGCTGTACCTGTAAAACTGTTCAGAGTCAGATGCAGTGACAGTGGACATAGGTGAAATGGAGAGCACCTCACGGCAATGTAGTCACTGTTGTATGATACCACATGGTCAGAAGTGAGCACACACCACCTGTGCACAGGACATGGGAAGCCAATTTCTTTATTCTGCCTTCCCAGCGAACGTCCACATATCGTCAATACTACTGCTGAGCAACATTCCAGCTTCCACAATTGTTACTGGAAGCAGCTTCACAAGCTGGAATGCTACAGTCTGAATATTCAGATCTAAGCACCTACACCAGGACAAAGGAATGAAACAATTAGCCAAAATAAGGCCAGGTAAAACACTGTCATTCAGTTCCAAATGCACCTTAGGACTCTGGGTTTTAAGCTGCTTTAATCTGAAATGGTCTTTCTCAGATAGAAAGATCAGCTGATTTACCCAAGAACTCATAATACCTGCAGGTTCTGTTTATAAATACTGGCTTGTTTGTCAGCTCTAGAACTCTTTACCTGTTCCAGAACTGAGCATTGAGCCTCCATAAATATCCAGAGCCAGCTGAGAAAAAGCATATCCAAAAACAGTTATGGTAAGGCCAATCAGGAGCACAAGCTTCAACAGCAATTCTAACACATACGCAGCCATAGCAAGATCATCCTGGGGAAACAAGAAAAAAAAAAAAACAACACAAAAACCAGTCAATTACATGAATCAGAATCAGTGTAACAGTTATTTTCACAAAGGAAAACTATTCCATGGAAAAATAATTCATT
>VXAV01003631.1:0-20047 GCA_013399715.1 Alectura lathami
GGCCCTGGGCAGCCTGGTCTGGGGGTTGGCAGCCAGCCCACAGCAAGGGTTGGAGCTGAGAGGGCTCTAAGGTCCCTTCCAACCCAAGCATGCTGTGATTCTGTGATCTCCTGAGGGTGCTACAAGGTGTAAGCTGAAGCTGGTTTTTGGCAAAAGGTGCCCTAATTCTCCTTTGCCTGCATCCAGGCTCAGCCCTGGGGAGACTGCAGCCTACCTTTACATCCTATCCATTCTCCTCCAACAAAGTTCCCAGTGCTACAGAGGCTTTTAAATGTTTTTTTTTTTTTTTTTTTTTTTTTTCCCAAGTCCAGATGCTTCTGCCAGCAATGTTATTCTTTTGAGTTCTGTATGTCAAAGTCAAGGAAGCACTCTACAAACCTCTTATAGGAGAAATTGTCCAGTAAGTATGGAAAGCAACAAAACCACGCAAGGAATGAGAGAAAGTCTGGATCAAATTCACCTTCCCAGGCTAAAAAGTCATGAGGAAGTGAGAGCTCGTCTGCATGGGTTTGTAGCCATGCGGGAGCTCAGGGTGTAGCCCACTGAGTTGGCTGCTGTGCTGTCATTTAGCTGGATTAAACCAGCTGATAACTTAGCTAGGTTAAAAACATATGCTCGTTTCCCAAAAGAGAAGCAGGTAAATCTGGAGCAATTTTACTGTGCAGGGCTTGTGGTGCCACAGCCACCTGCTTGAGCTCACTGATCGGAGGTCAGCTCCTCTCAGGACCAGGGAGAAATCAGACAGCCTGAGCTATGGTGAGGCCTTCTGGCAGAGACCAAGCTTGCATAGCTGCTCTGTATGGCATGGGAGGAAGCCAAGACAAAAAAAAAAAAAAAAAAAAATTTTGAGCTGGTTTTATTAGGGGTGAAANTTTGCTGTTCACTGCCACAGGCACACTTCTACTGCAGGGCCTAAGGGTACGCCTTGCCCCAGCAAGCTCACCTACCAGAGCTTGTGTTTGGGGGTAAACCTGCTTTTTTTTTTTTTTTTTTGGTCTGAAACAGGAATATTGTGGTCATAGACCAGTTCTGGGCTCCTGTCCTGAGCAGCAGAGTTTGCATTGACAAAGGACTGCTGGACTTGGGCTTCTTGCTGTGTCCTGAAGTTTGCATGATGGAGCTCTCAGCTCTGGCTTGTTCTGTGGGCTGTAGAGATACCTGCAAGGATATTTTTTGCTTATAATTGACTAGAGGAGATAGCTGTGCAGCTGGAGGTATTCTCATTAGAAGACAAAAGGAGAAAGTGGCCTGACCTAAATAGATCCGCGCTCTGCACAAACCTAATTTTCTGTTGAGGAATGCACATGAACAATAGCTTATTGTTCAGATTTTATGCAATAGAATCAAGAACTTCATTCATTTAAACAGACTTCTTCTGTTGAAAATTTCTTGGGAAGCTTTTGCTTGCAATGTTTTGAGGGAAGATCAGTGCTTGAAGTGTATAGGCTTCATTCTTTCAGAAAGAGCCTAGGCCTACATTTAAGATGATGAGCAAGCCTGTGCGTTATGCTTAGGACTGTCATTATCTGCAATGGTTTTGGGCATCGATCCACAATTTTTATGGTCATTGTCAGAAAGTGATTGAGTATTGGATTCTTTGTTAAGCGTTCTGGGAATCAGTCCATGTGACTGGCTCTGTCTTGCTAACTTAGGGGTACAGGCCACAGGGGCTGCTGAGCAGGAGGAAAAGTTTATTCTGCATCTAGTCACCAGACCAACAGAATTCATATTTTGGTCTGAATATATCTTTATCCTCTTCTTATACATGAGTCTTTTCAAGCAATGAATGACATACAAACACTCTTGCTTTCTAAGAGTCTCAAACCCAACATCAGCGCCTGTTTTCTAGGGAGTAACCCCTCCTCAAACTCTCCACAGCCCATGCCTGGTAGCCTCTGTGCTAGCCTTTTGGGGCCACCTGGCAACACCACGTCTCCCCCTTCCCAGAAAGCAGAGCTTGGCTGTGTGCTCAGAGAAAAGAAACTTGAAGAGAATGATGTGAGGCATCTGTGGTGCTGGTTTTAATAACTGGTTAGCCTGGAGTTTTACTGGATGAATTGGCTGCCCGTTAGCATCTCTGTTTGAGTCATGTTTAGGTGAAATTATTTGAATTACTTGGTTTTACCAGTAATTTTGCATTTAAATGTATGATAAATATTGAATGCAGACTGGGAAGGTTTGCTATTTGTTAGACATTGCTTTTGAGAGCTTTGAAATAAAAGGGTCTGGCTTGGTGCAGGTTCTCTTTGGTGCTGCTGGGTAGACCATGGGTTAGACAATGGGTCATTGGCAATGCTGGGCCTGGGTCTGCTGCCACCTGTGGCCAAACAGAATCATACAACCATGAAGTTTGGAGAAGACCTCTAAGATCGAGTCCAACCATGCTACATCCAAGAAATGTGCAGATGTGGCTCTCAGGGGCATGGTTTAGAGGGTATAGTGATGTTGGGTTGATGGTTGGACTAGATGATCTTAGAGGTCTTCTCCAAACTTAATGGTTCTATGATTCTATGATCTACATGCTTTTAGAACACCTCCAGGGGAGCAGTCTCCACCACCTCCCTGGGCAGCATGTTCCAATGCCTGACAACTCTCTCAGAGAGGAGTTTTTCCTCACATCCAACCTGAACCTCCCGTGGCACAGCTTGAGACCATCACCTCTCGTCCTGTTGCTGTTACCTGGGAGAAGAGGCCGATCCCCACCTCACTACAGCCTCCTTTCAGGGAGCTGCAGAGAGCAGTGAGTTCTCCCCTGAGCCTCCTCCAGACTGAATGGCCCCAGCTCCCTCAGCCGCTCCCCATAAGACTTGTGCTCCAGGCCCTTCACCAGAGGTTCTGGAGTTGCAAGGTTTTGGGGCTGCAAGTAGCCTGTGAGCTGCATCTGGGTATCTCTGGCTACAGCCTCAGGCATTCTGGGCTCTGTTGATCACTGTGCTGCTAACCTGCTGTGTGGCCATGTGGAAGGTGCTCACCTGTAAAATGCTTGTTCCTGACAAGGTCTGTGCTGTAACAGCCCAGCGTGGTTCGCACGGTAGCTCGTTGAGTGATGGCTGGGGTAATGCTTTCTCCTGTGTACCCCACCGTAGGTCTGACCTCCCCTGGCACAAACACACATTGCCTGTTCCCTACAGGAGTTGCTTAGACCTGCTTTACATTCATAACTCAAGTCCAAAGCTCTTTAAAATAAGAAAGAGGAGAGATTAGCAAAAATAAATAGGTAGAGTCCCTTTTCCTGCCTGTAATTTTTGACAGTGAATGAGAGCTTTCACAGTGCTGGGCAGGCAGGCACGCTCATGAATAAAGCAGCTGAGTGAGTCCACACTATCAGGGGATGGAATGAATTTTTTATCAAGAAATCCTGTTAGCATATTTACGTATTGATTTATTGGTGCCATTAAGCCTTCAGCATTTTTGCTTTTTTGGTCTCCCTAGCTCTGTGCTTCTCTGGAAAGTGTAAGGCTGGAGAAGGGAAGAAACAAGGGGGAAGGATTTGGCTTCTATTGTAATTTGTTTGAATTAACATTATTACTGCATGCAACAACTGCACTTAGAACGTGTTCATACATGGCTAGAAATATAGGAAAACTTAATTGCTACCAGCTTCAAGGATTTTAACAAGAGTCCTCTTCTCTTATTTGAGTTGATTTTGTGCATTGGATGTTTTCCTCTGAAGGCCCAGCTCCTAGAATTATGTGCTTGAGAGAACCATAACTCACTTCCTCTGTATTTGGGACGTTCTAGCTCTTGTCATTGGAAAGAAAAGCTTGAAAATTTGAATCCTAAGGTATCAAAAGCCAAAGGACTAATTGTCTATGTGTATGCTTCCACCAAACCCGCCAAAGGGATGCTTTAACTTCAGCATCCCAAACTTGTTACAGATGCAGCTGGGTTCTTTGTCCAAGGGGTCGAGCTAATGCCAGGCCTGGTGTCTGACCAGGTTCTTAAGGTCTGAGGCTGGTTCCGTGTGGTCTCACACCATGATCTGTTTTGTCTGCAGGATGTAAAATATTCTGGATTTGATTTTGATCCTGGTAGTGAATAACTCTGTGGTCTGCTCCTCCAAATATCACCTGGCTGTGGTGCTGGATGCAAGTGACTTCCCCTTTGGGGGCAGAAGGATTATCTTTGTTTCAAAACATCACTGATTTTAGTGCTGTGAGAGTCAAAGGATTTGCGGACTGATGCCCACTTGGGCACCAGGAGTAATGGATGGATCCGGGCAGTAGCAGGAGGCTTTGAACACGGTGGACTGTTATTTTCTTACAGCACTGAAGCGGGCTGACTCATATCCTGAAGGTAAAAAGTTAGAGTGGAATAACTCAGAAAGATCTCCTGTGAGACACTGATTTGGGTGTAAATCTTCCAGGAGGTTAGAGCACCTCTTCCCAGAGAGTTCACTCTAAGTGGGTGTTGTACTCAGGGTTTGGCTGCGTTTGGCCAAGGTTCAATGCAAAAAGCAGTGCAGAGGCCCAGTGGGCTCTCTGAATGCTTTTCTTGCAGCTGCTGACCCTCAGGTCAACTGCCATCGCATCCCAAATGGTCCCCAGACAGCACATCTTCGGCCAGAAAATCCAGAACTCATTTGGGAACAGCTGTAGAGACACAGAAGGCACAATCACAGTGTGTTAGAGCAGGAGACTGGGAGATGCTCCAGTCTTTAGTTGTCAGCTGGATCTCAGGTGGAATTTAGGGCTTATTGAGATCCTGTCCAGCCCAGAACACACATGAGGAGGTAGGGAGTTTGCAGAGCTGTGTGAGCAGAATAAAGCAGGGTTTACGCCTGGCTCCAGATTTCCCTGCATCTTGCTGGACTGGGGCTCTTCGTTTTGAATCACATCTACACACAAGGGCACCTGGATGCACTTGAACCAACTGGTCCCAAAAGGAGGGATGCTCAAGGGGATCATCTGAACCCCAATCCAACTCTGCCTCAGTGCATGCAGCACATGGAGGAGTGGGATTTGGGCCGACCATTACTGTCATTAGCCAACCTTTTTTAGTTTTATCCTTCACACAGACGAGCACACCAGGCAGGTGCTCTGTCATCTGCCTCCCGTGGGTTGTACAACCCCTAAGCATCAATTGGAAGTGCACCTCTCTGCCAATTTAATTTTGCTCAGAAGGGTCAATCACCAGCAGTCCCCATCCCTGGCTGTCATGTCCATGCAGAGCTAAATACCAGATGCTCTCTGCAAATGGACTGTAACATCTGAAAGTCAGTAACCAAAGTTATTGGACTGACTTTCTGCCAAGACTGTATTTAAGCTGGAACTATCAAAAAAGGAAAATACAAAAAAAAAAAAAAATTGTTCATGGCTATTTTGCAGATTGTAATATTTCATATGATAAATGAGAACATGGGGTCAGGACTGGAGAGATGGGACTTCTCTCCCTGGTTCTCCCACTGGCCTACTGAGAAACATAGAAGCAGCTCTCCTCTCACCTGCATGTGACCTCATTTCAACTGCTGTTAACCTAGGCACAGAAAAAAAGACCTCTTCAGTGCAGGGCTTGGTGGTATTTCTGGGTGAAAAGGAATATATGAAGCTTAGGAGATGAATGCCTTTTGTTTCTTTTCTTTTTTTTTTTTTTTTTCCACTTCTGATTTCAGTTAATCCAAAGAGATGGGGAGGCAGAAAAAAATAAAAGAAGAAAAACAAATGTTTCAAAAATAATTTCAGTACTTTTTCTGGTGACTTAATACACATGGAATAGAGGAAAAAAATATTTCAATGCTCTTCTGAATGACATTTTAAGGTGTGACTTTCCACGGAAGTGAGGAAGGTGCTGTACTACCTGGCTCTCCCTGCTGTATCAGTGATGGGAGACTGAGGCCCCGCCCACAACCTCGTAGTCCCCTGGACTTATTTCTGAAGGTTAGAGTATTTTAAGAAGTTTACAAAATCTCTCCAGTCCCATTTTGTGAGCATCTTTGTTGAGAATAAAACCTGGAATACAATAAAGCTAATTGATGTCCTGCTAGGATGTGCACTCCACTAGGGTGGATTTGGGGGCAGATGTTTTCTCCAGGGATTTCAGCAGAATGGGGTCCAGATCTTCCAGCTGAGATTCCAGTTACAAGTATAATTCAAATAATAATGAATATTTCCTGCCCTGAATAGGTGAAGCATGTACTTGCCTACAGGTGTGCATTCAAGGACTTCAGATGAGAGTTGGGTATGAACTTGGGCCTATTAGTTCACACGAAGCCTGCATACCTCATGTCTACATGAGAGAGGCCGTGTTTCTTTGGGTAGCTGGGGAGTAATGCCTTGGGATACTGCGTGAACCACGCAGCATCCTAGAGAAGTAACCAGATTCATTTGAGCCTGCAAACTTTGTGAATGGAGTAGTTAATTCCACAGGTTGCACTAAGAATGGCCTTCTCTGCAAATCTGTGTTTGCTGCCCTTACAATGACTCGTGCGAAGTCCTCGTCTGATGAAGGGCTCAGCAGGAGTGACTTGGTGCCTGGAGAGGGCAGGGCTCTGTGTGCTCATTGTATGTGCTTTTCATTGCTTTGGTTTTGTTTTGTTCTTGGTAATTTCTGTGTTCACCTAATCCTAAGAATAAGAACAGACAGAAATAAACCAAACATAAATAGTATTGCTAATTAGCAGGAGCAGAGAGGAGAAAATTGTGAAAAATCAGATGAAAAGTAAATAAAGTTCATCTTCCAAAGCCAGGTAAGGATCTTTCCCCAAAGCAAAAGCACTTATCTGAGGGAAGATTATACTTTAATTGCCCCAGATAAGTCAGGGTCTGCCACTGGTTGAATTAAAGTGAATAAACTCTAGATGTACTTCACATTTTGATTAAAGTCACGGTAGGCAGCTAAGGTTTGTCTGTATCTGTCAAGTTAGATCCCTTCTTTGCTGAACCCTGAGAAAGGTGGCTGAGAAAGGTGTAAGCAGCAGAATGGTTCCTTGTTCAGAAAAGGGAGTTCTTGTGCTCTTCTACTGGTAAAACAAACACAAAATTGAGTCTTTCTAAGGGTAAATAGGTTTCTACCGGCTTGAGAGCCCAGAGCAGCTGCTTTGCATAGCTGGGGAACCCTAGCTGGGGATCTGCAGGTGGGAACAGCCTGGACACTGAGCTGGGGTCAGCATCCAGCGTGGTGCTGCACCGTGGTGGGACATGGTGACTTTATGCTTCTGCAGACACTGCCGTAAGGGTCTCATCTGAAGCGGCAAAGTCAGCACGTGTACATTTGTCAAGGTATTTTGGCCTTCACCTCTGAGCCATGGTGTCTGGAGTGTCTCCTCAGCACCAGCTGTGTGCAGGATTGGGCTGGCATCGTGGTTTCTGCACTCAGGAGGTGAAGGCACAGAGGGGACGATGCCATGGAGGATTTGTCCCCCCTGCGTGGTGGTGCCAGGCAGGTGGTCTGCTCTAATGTCCCAACCTGTGCAGCGGCTTCCTCAGTGCAAGTCAGCGTCAATAGGGGTGCTGTATAACTTACAGGGTTTGTGAGCTTATGATAAACTCAGTGTGTTCGCATGAGGATCTGTGGTGACAGAATTGAGCTGGTCTGTCCTCGCAGGTGAGATCTCTTTCCCTCTCAGCATAGGTATAAAGAGACTGCAAGTAGAGGCAGTGATGATTTTGGGAGGAAGACGATTAGAATGATCGTATTTTGATTAGAAACTGGGAAATCGGAAGATGAAAAGCGAGATTTTATTGCTTAGGTTCACTGCAGCGTGACAGTCTTCAAACAGGGTATTCAAAGTCCCTGCCATGTGCCACCAGGCATTTTCCTATGGCAAAGGTCTTTGTTCTGCTGCTTTTGTATTGCCCAAGAGCATTTAAACAGGCACAGAAGTGCTTAGAAGCTAATTTGAATAGGTTGTTTAAACCTGTGCTGTCACTGTCTGGCATGCACGGAACTGGGCTGTGGGCAGTGCAGAGCGGTGCAGGTCTTCTGCTTGCACCAGCCCCAAGGAGCTTTCAGCTCCAGGCTGCAGATCCCTCAGCTCCCAGATTCACCCCAGCCTGGCTTTAGTGCGCAGTTTGGCTGCTGGTAGGTGGCACTCATGCCCAGCTGTGTGGGAATCCCCCAGTTACCTCCTACGTGAAATACAGATTTAGGTTCTGTATTTCAGAATATAGACGCGTTCTGTAACATAGCTTGGAGGAGCGTGGGGGTGTGTGGGCAGCTGTGCTGTCTGCTTAGAGAAAAGAGGGGGTTAGAAATCGGGGGATTACTCTTTGTTTAACTTGCTCTAATTTTCTATCGGTAAATCTCCTGAAACCTCGGGTTTGCCATCTGCTGAACAGAGGCAGGAACTCCCTTGTTCACAAGGCTGTGTGTAAACCAAATTTCACCTGATGTACATTCATCACTTTGGGATTCCAGTACCAGGATCTCATCACTGATGCAAACCATGATTAAGCAACCCTGGTAGAAATGCACATGCTTCCCTTTCTTGGGACTGTGGGTCTCTTTCTGCAGAGGCTGTCACAATTTTCTGACTTCTGGTGGGAGCCTTGCTGGCAAGGAAGTTCTGCGGAGTATTCACGTGCTCCTTCCCTTACTGAACAAGCACCTGCTCCTTTTGATCAGCCCTTCTTGAAGCCTGGATGAGTCTGTAAGGCTGGTGTTCCCTGGTGATGCCCCAGCCATGGGGAGCACAGAGCGGGAATTAGGGTCTCTGGAGCACCAGTGCCACGCAGATGAGATGGGCTGGGGTGGGGTAGAGATGGTTGAGCAGGCAGGGCTGTGCTGGCTGGAGAAGCCTCAATCCATGGGACTGGGATAGAGATGGCTGGGGTAGAGCTGCCGCAGCAGCAAGAAGCTCCAGCAACATGGAAACACTCATCTTGGGGCAGCTGAGCACAGGGCTTTGCCTCCCTGTGTGTCCTGGGAGGTAGGGTCATGGCCAGGGCTGCAGAAAGGAAGGCAAAAGGTGGCAGAACAGCATTTCTGCTCTCTGCAGCACATTGCAAGCAGCAGTGGTTAGTTCAAAACATAGCTTTAAATGAATTGGTAATTAGACACAGCTGCCATCTTGTTAGCGTAATGAAGCAGTGGCCTAGCAGCTCTCCATGTCTGGGAGGCAGAAGTGAGTGTTAGTGCCGGCCTTCCCCTGCTGCCGGCCGGCTTGCACAGGGCTTGGTTTTGGGAAGCACCTTGTGCTTGGCTGGAGTACACTCTGTTCTCTTGGCTTTATTGGGAGCTCAGGGCATTAATCTCCCTGCATGACAGAAACCTTTTAGCTCCTGCATTCATTATAGGTGACAATGTTCCCCCATCTATCTCTGCAGAGAGGTGGCCGTGGGGTTGCTGCCTGGGGATGCTGTTATTGTGATTGGTGCTGTGTGAAAGGAGGAAGAAAGCCCCCAGGAGATTAAGCCAGGGTCCTTCAGCAACCAGCTGTGACCTGGGCACACCTGTTGTGCTGGCACTGGGCTCCAGCGTGGCTGATGAAGCAGAGTCATGTGGAGGAGCCTAGAGGGATGGAGAGGTTAGGTGTAGATTAGACTTCTAGCAAACCAAGGAGTGAAAGGTGGGAAATGGCTGTGAATAGGCATGGTAAGGAGAGTGTTTTTTGCTGCTTATGCCAGGTGGGAAGCAGCTTGCAGATGAGCAGAGTTTGGGCAGAGGAAACTGTGGCTGCCAGGCTTTTTGGGAAGAGCTGGCTGGAGTTATTATGGGCTTCAGGCACCTGAGGAACATACCTCTGGGTCTCTGCTTCCACCGTGACCCTAAATTGTCCCTTAGCCTTCCTGTGTCTCAGTTTCCCACTGTGCAGCACATCTCCTGTGTGAGTCTGATGCTTCCAGATTTAATGGACATGAGCTATTTAGTGCCTGTGCCCAGGGCACTCCTAGAGCCAGGCTTTGTCTTGCTTTAGGCACTATTAAGGTGCAGCTCAGGAAAGCAGTGGGTGAGCAGCGAGGGAACCCTCTTGTAAGCCTGGCACGTCATTACAAATATTTTGTTTCTACTTCTTCCCTGTTGGGTTAGACCTGTAGTTAGGATCAAGTGGCACTGACAGTCAGCCAGGCATTATACCGGTGGAATATGTCAGCTGGAACATAACAATTGATTTGATCTTTTGGCTCGTCCTACATAATGAGCAAGCCTGGAGCTGGGCCATCTCCCAAGCCCCAGATGCTCTGTGCAGGGAGGTGCCTGCAGGACTTTTCATGGAGGAGAGGAGATTAGTTTTCCTGGAGACTCCCGGGTTTGACTCATTGAAGCATCTCACCGTGGCAGAGCTGCTGCCATAAACTCTGCTTGGGTTCAAGTGTGTTTGGCAGCACTGGGAAAGACATTGCATGTCTGTGAAGGCTTTGCTTTCTCGGGAGGGGCTTTCTGCTCACCTTTTTGCCAGGTGTTTTGTCCTCTGGATTGTCCTGGATCCCTGCATGAGACAGAAGAAACAGAGCAAGGCCCTGCCCTGCCCTGAGCATAAGGCAGTCTTGCAAGTGCTCAGAGGAGGGTGGTTAATTAGTCGTATTTCAGCACATTTCATTTTAAGGGCTTTGATCGTGGCATGGAATTGTGGATCTGTCGCCAAGCTTGGGCTTCAAATGAATAAATAAATGATAAACGATCATTTGGCAGCAATGAACCTACTGCACTCTCTGTGCATGTTTATGTGGTTTCCCTTCTCCCATCTGTTCCCTTCCTCCAGCTCTTTCTTCTGAATCTTGCAGCCCCCCTTGCCTGGCTGATGGCAGTTCCCCAGCCTTGCTTCAGCGTTTGCCCCAATGGGAGGCACGAGGGCTGCCACCCCAGTCAGCAAACTGATAATTGAATCTGGGGTGTGGTGACAAGTTTTAGAAAAGGCATTAAAATCCCTGTGATGGGATAGAAGGCTGAGCTGCATTTTCCCGTCTCTCTGTTCTCATTCTCCCAGCCTGTTGTCTCTTCAAACTCGTTTCTCTGTCACACGGTGGTTTTGCCTTTAGCAGGGGTGGTAGGTGGCTGGGTTAGTTAGTTCCTGCTCCTCCCGGGTGAGTCACTGATCAACTGACACCGACATTTCTGGAGACATTAGCTATTTGGAGAAAGGCTTGTCATTCGTTTCATCTGGGGAAGGTTCCTTGAGGAAGGATTTGTGCAGATATGCACCATATTAAAAACAACTCAGAAGGTATTTTCTTGCATCAGTGCTTTAAGTGTTATTACCTGCACCAAATGCGACGACTTGGGCCACCCGTGTCAAAGGTGACTTGTGCTTATGCAGAGGTGCTTCAGGATGGCACCAAGTACACACAGTTGGAATATTCCTCGTTGCATTTAAAGCCCTTCCTCTTTCTGTGACTCTGAGCAAAATTTCACTGGCAGATATGATTTGGAGCAGTGACTAAAAAGCACAACAGAAAATAAAGAAAGGACACCAAGATTAGTTAGAATGAATGCATTTTGTGCAAGCTGGTGTTTGTGAGAGCGTCTTTGCAGTCTCCACCAGTCTCTGGCTGGATGGCCAGGTCAGCCCTGTGCCGTTATTCCTCACTCATGGCAGAAGCAGCAGCAATGTCTTTGGGGTCTCTTCTTTATTTCTTCTCCTTCTCCCTCCCTTACACCTGCCACCAGATTCTCACATTGCTGCATTCTTTACTCACAAAAGAAGAATTTGCATTTTTTTTTCAGGTCTTGGCTTCAGTTAATGGCCATGCGGCATTTTACTTTTCAGCAGTTCCTTAAAGGGCTCCCTTGTGGCTGATGAATGCAGAAACTTTGTCATAAACTGAAACACCCTTCCCTCCCCTTAATCTGGGCTGCTTCTTACTCAGGGAGCCTCAGAGGGGGGTTTTGGTGACAGGATTCCTGGGTGCTGAGTTAGCAGATGTGGCATGCAGTCGCTGTGAAGATATCTCCTTTTCTCACAGACTTCTTGCCTTCCCCTGCTCCACATGCACGGCTTCTGGGCACGATGCCACGCAGCCTGGATTAGCGGAAGGCTGTGGTTCCCTCCCGTTGTTGTGTGCCCCAGTTGGGATGTAAATACCACACTGATGCTCAGCACAAGGGAGATCAGAGCAGGGAGGGGAGGCTGGCGTAGAAGGCCTGCACAGAGGTAGTGCATTAAAACCTAATTTTGGCCCTCTCCAGAATGAGAGACAGACCTTTGTGATGGAGCTGACGATGAATTGTGGTGTGGGCAGTGATCTTTTGTTGGCATTTCAGGTGGTCAACGTAACTAACCGATGTGTCAGTGGTAGACAGCCCCACGGAAACCTGAAGGGTGTCACCAGTGTCCCCTGCCCTGCATGTTGCAGTATCTTGTTTCTGATTAATATTTGGTTTTCTGTCTTCTGTTCTCTTGGCTTGCAGACAAATGATGCTGCAGGAAATACCTGGAACTGGCTTTACTTCATCCCGCTCATCATTATCGGCTCCTTCTTCATGCTCAACTTGGTGCTGGGCGTCCTGTCAGGGTAAGACACTAACGACTTCTTTGTCTCCACGTGGATTTGAGAAGGGAAGATGCATTGTTTTCAGCACTGTGGAGAGGGTGTAGGTGGAAAAGTGCAGGTGGAGTGATCCATCACTGCACATTGACCCTGCAGGCACACTTCCTTGCTTTGTCTTTCCCTCGCTGTGAGCTGCTTCTGTAACACTATGGAGCCACAGGGCACATGGTACACTGGCAAGAAATCCTTAATTGAGATTATTCTGAGTCCAGACGTGAGTTAAACGAGCTCCCTGTGATTATACTGATTGGGCATGTTTGGCCACCGCTTACTTTGTGTTGTCTTGAAAATCAGTGCTCATATTGCATTTGGTCCTGCTGTCCAGCATGGGAAAATGTGAAGCTCAAACAAAAGGTAATTGAAAGATCTCAGTTTAATTTCTATTTTTTTTGAAGATCTCTTCAGCTGTTTAAGCTAATGTCTGGATTTTGGGGACATACTGGTCTTTTGATGCTCAGACTCTGGGGGTCAGCCAAGGATTTGGCATTTGCTGGCTATGAGTTTTGGGTTTGGGCCATTGTAGAGATCAGGCTGCCAGGTCTGAACCCTAGCTGGAACACCCCCAGCGCCTGTGGAAATCTGATCTGCATTTAACAATCTGACTCATCTTAATGGTTTGGGATCTCTTAGATTTTGTCACATCATTTTGCACACAATTGCAACTTCATCCATCCAGCAATGTCAATTATGTAGATCTATGAGGATCTAGATTTGTTTCAGTCTCTTGGGAGCAGAGAGAGAGAAAAGAGTTAATGCTGTTGACTAGTAAATGCCTCTCAGTGTTGTACATTCGCTCTTAAAGTTACTAGAGAAAGAAAAAATGTTTTCCAAGAACAGATTCATGTGCAATTTTTTTTTTTTTTTTATTTTGTAAGGGATCTTCATCCTCATAGCATGAGCTGGGGTGTGAGGAGCAGGAGGCAGCAGTGCAGATCTGTCTGAGGATGGGGAGCCGTGCTGTCACGAGGCCAGGTGGTGCACATGCTTCAGGCCAGGAGTAATGGCCATGATCAATAACCAATGAGAGCCATTGAATCAAAGCCTTTCCTCAGGTGCCCTGTCATATCAGATGCTTTGCGAATGAGACCTTTGTGGCCTTGTTTGTCTGGCATGTGATTTCAAGCAAGCCCCAAAGGCAGGGCTGAGTGTGGTTCATTGGGTAGTTCTGCCTCGTTGTTCCACAGTGGGGTCAGCCCACAGTGGCTGAAATGAAAATGAACGTTGTAGCACAGGTGTTGACCACATGGCTCACCAGGCTTCTGGTGGGCTTGCAGCTATTGAGCAATGACGGAATCTGGGTGTGTCTGGACCTTCCAGTGAGGAGAGGATGCCATGAAGACAAAGAGACCTTCTTAAGGTCAGGGATTGTCAGGGGGACTGTTGTCATCGTATTTTCTTACAAAAAGCCCCAGACAGCACTTCAGAAAAATGCGTTTCTTCTGGAGGCTATTCTTTGCACTAATCTCTGTGCATGGAGGTTTTGATCACTGAAAGAGAGCTACAGAGGAGCGGTCATTGGTAAATGCACGTTGGCTTCCACCGGGCAGAGTTCCACCCAGGGACATAACGCAATCCACGCTACAGTGACAGCGTCAGCTAGTGGCTCCCGCAGTGGGGACCCTCAGCAATGTCCTGCCTTCTTTCTGTAAAGCCAAGTTTATTTAGGGTTAGGGGCCCTACAAAGAGCCTGTAAGCCAGGTGATCTCAGCATTCACTCACTCACTGCTTGTTTTCATGGTCTGAGCACCTCACAGCCTTTGATATTGCCCTTGCTGTGTCCTGAGGGTGACACGCTGCTCTGCCCTCTTCTCTCTCTGCATATTAAAGGAGTAGCAGTGGGGTAGAAAGAGGAGGTGTAATGTCCCCAGGCAACAATGGCAAAGCTGAGATAAGATCACTGGTTTCATAGACTTGTGCATGATCTTCCTCACTGTCCTTCCCCCCCAAAAAAAAAACAAACAAACCAAACCAATAGTCAGGATGTATTTGATTTTCCAGTCTTTTGCAGTACTCGTCATGAGTATTAGAGAGTTAATCTTCAGTATGCTGTTATCTGTACTTTGGAAAGCCACAGAAAAGTCTTTTGCATGAGTGTTTTTCATTGCTGCTGGTTTTGAGCTATTTTCTCTCACGTATTTGCACTCTTCAGTGGACAAGAAGGAAGGCACAGATTTCTGAAGTAGTTATGAGGACACTGCCACTGAATATGGCAATATAAATAAGCTGAAATGACGACACAGTTATTGAGCTTCCTACCGACACTAGATTATACAGTTTTTCTGTAACTCTAATGGAATTTTCTGCCTTTCTGTAGTTATTTGTGAACCCGTGTCAACACTGGGCAGATACCTCATAAGGCGGGCTTAGCTCCTGGGTTTATCTGTGTGAGCAGTGGAGATAGGCTCAGGATCCTAGCCAGGCCAGTCTCATCTGCTAGCAAAACATGGCAGCATCTGCAATGCAAATGCTGCAGAAGAGATGATACCTGTTTTAAAGCAAGGAGAAAGCAACCTTTCCCCTCTGCTGCAGCTTCTGGAATTACAATAAATGGGAAGACAGGGAAGCAGTGGGGAGATATGGAAATATGTAAGTGTTGGTAAAAACTTGGTATAAAAATAACCCCAAATCTCAGGCCACAGTTGATATGTCAGAATCCTCTGCGTACATAGCTAAAGAGGTAATTAAAACATGTTGACGCTGTCACTCAGATTAAATGAGACTCTTCCTGCTGTACAGTGTGTCCTCCTCTAGCATGCTGATCAAAGCCCTGCCAGTGCTCTTGTCATCAGTTAATATTTAAATACCCTCTCTAAATGGTGCTCTCTGCCTTCTGTTCCTTTCCTGTCTCTGACACAAGCTCTGTGTCCAGATTGCCAGCACAGCTTGGCTCTCCTTGTGGCTCTGAACACTGAGATAACCCGAATGATCCTTGGACATGGGGCACAGATTTTTTGGGATCATTATTTTTCCAATGGATCAACAGGAGTGCTGGGTTCTCTGGTATCTTTGCTACAGACATGTGTTGAGGCAGACAGTGTGTCATAACTGCCCACCACCGTGCTAAAGATGGGTCTCTGGCTGGGGAAGCTGTTAGCAGATCCCCCTGCCAGGTTGCATGTCATGAGCAAGGACAGACTGTGCAGTTCTCTAAGCGTGGATGTGGTGAGGTTGACCGTTTTCCCAGCGTAGTGTGGTGGTCACACATATCTCCAACTGAGCTCTAACTCAAACAGCTCCTACAAAAGGGACTGGCTGTCTCGTGGCACCATGGGAACATTCTGACTCCATGCCAGAAAAGGTTCACACCAGACAGCTTTCACTTTTCCCCAAACACAGGGTTGTTTGCTGCTGAGGATGCCATGGGATTCGGCTTTGATTCTAACTAAAATTTGCCCTGTGATGATCCTGATAAAACAATTTTTTATTGAACTCTGCACATGGTTCTGAAGTTTCCATTGAGGAGAGAATAAAATCCCCCATGAAGTGGGGAAGTCCTGAGCAATGCTCCTTCATTTTTATGCCTTTGTACTGATTTCTTGCTGGCAGGCTACAGCCCTACACCATCCTGCTCTGGCAGCTCTTGCCACCAAGAGGTGGGCACCCATCTCCACAAGCACTTTTAGCTTCCTGGTGGCTTCCCTCCCTTAGCAGTGATTTTCAGGGCTGTTTTTCTCCTCTTGCTGCTGTTCCCCTCTTTCAGCTTAGCTAACAGCTTTCTTCAGTGGGCTGTCGGGATTATAGAGTTTCCTCCTACTTGGGTGTTGAATTGGGCATTAATTTTGCCTGGTAATGAGCTGGATGGTTCTGTACAATACATCTGTGATTGTTTTGATGCCTTGGATTACACAACGCAAAGAGGATAAATGTTATCATGGGATGCTGCGAGGAAGATGATTTAACTTCCTTCAAGGCTAAGTGCTTTCTGGCACCGTTTCCCATAGCAATGGGGAGTGGTGAGAGTGTCAAGACAGCAGCAGCACTGGCCGGAGAGGGCAGCGTGCTGGGATGATGCATTTGAATACTGAGTCTGTGCCTCTCAAGTGTGAAAAATGTTTCTTGTCACGTCCTCAAATATTTATGATGAAGCCTGAGGTATTTCCAGAGCAGCCAATAAAGAGTAATGATCTTTCCTGAGGTTTACTCATCTGGCTGCAGTAACCAAGTGTGGAGAGGCATGCTTTGCCAGTTTGCATCTTCCCTTCTTAAGTATTGCCGTGATGTTGTCCAGACCCTCTCTGTCCTGAGACGTGCCACACCTGCCCTGTGCTGTATGAGACCACTCGGCATAAGAACTGCAGGGAGACATTTTCTTCAGATGCAGCATTTCTGTAACAGCAGGAGCCTGGCAAGGGACACAGCCACAGACTGTGCTGGCACCTTGCAGGTGAACTGAGGGTCAGGGTAAATGATGCTTTAACTCCTCACTGCTGTGTGCTGTTTTGAGCAGCGTACATTGTGCGATGATGCTCTGGGGGCAGTCGTGTTAAATGCTCCCTGTCCTGTGCTCTGGGCTCCCTAGGGGATATCGGTTTCTGTTTCTGACAGTGGTGCCTGGGGTCACTGAGAACTTGGGGGTGTTGTAGCAGCTTGTCGGGAGGAAGCACAGCCCTGTTCAGACCTCATTGAACTGGCTGTCTCAATGACTTGCTCTGCTGGGTTTCATGACATGTTTTCCCAGCCTGAGGATTTTTGCCAGATTGAGATCGTAAAATATCAGCCTGCAAGACATGCAGAGGCTGGAGGAGAATCAGGCTGATTAATTTGTCACAATGGCAAAGCGTTCTTCTGTCCTCCTTCTCCCTCATTACAGAGACAATAATTCATTTTCCCTGAAAATTTGTTCCAAGTTTGCTGTTACCTGCTGTGATCTGACTTTGTCTGCTGTTAATTATTTGCATCAGAAGAGCCATTATGGAAAGATATGAACTCTGCTTGCTTTCCCCAACCCGTGCTTATAAAGGAGGGGAAAGGCAGGACAAAAGGAATATTTTCTTTCAATTTTTCCTTGCTCGTTGCCCTTTTTAACGAAGCTACCATTACACAAATCTAGGAGAAGAACATGTGTTTCTTGCAGAAAAGCTCAGGGAGCAACGACTTTTCATGTGAGCTTCCCCTCAACAAGATAGATGTCCTACCAAATGTAGACCCTTTGCTCGTTTTGAGTTTGTGTAGGAGAGATGGACTACATTTCCTCCTGTTATGCTGCAATGGAAATTAAAGTCTGTAAGGTAGGAATGATACATAGGAGACCTCAATCTGAACTACTTGTGGACTCTGCTTTGGCTCTGGGATGGAGGCTGGATGAACCAGAGGTTCATCCAACACACACACTGAGCTGATACTGGCAAGTGATACTGCGAGACAAACGCTGCGGCCCTGCCCACCCACCACCAGTTGTTGCCGCGCTGGGGCTGGGTTTCCCAGCTGTGGCACTCGCAGCATTCCAGATTGGGATAGGTGGAAGGAATCAAAGTGAAATTGGCACAAGCTGGATGTAAAGACAAAAGGAAGGAAGATGTTTTGAAGGCTTCACCTCTGCACTCTCTTTCTAGAAATACAAGGTGTATCCCATATCTGGCTTGCATTTGAAGCATCTTCCTGTAATGTTCAGTGATAAAAGTGGCTGTGAAACCCAGCTTGGTGCTGAGAGATTGATCTCGCTGTGATACTTTCATCCTTTATCAGCTGGTTGAGGAGAGAGATTTTTTACCCCTCTTAAGAATGACGAGGAGGAAGCAGCAGCAACTCTGGCTATGTGGGATGGATTGAGCCAGTCCTTATTCCTAAGTGGGAGATATTAGGATATGCTGCTGGGTGAAGCAACTCGGCCAGCCGGGTCTGTACATCTGGGCTCAGGCTGGGGCCTCCTTGGACGATGCCCAGGGTCATCTTGGTTGGCTGAAGCTCCAGGTGAGACAGAAACTGATAACACTGGGTGTATTTGGGATTTCATGCAGTTTATGGCATAACCTGGAGTGGGTGAGGAGCCACAGAACTTGGTTGTCTTCAGCACTAAGGAACCTCAGTCCTTCTCTGGGCTTCCTTGCTTAGCAGCAGGGTTCAAAACTCAGACTTCTCAGCAAACCACATTTATGGGCAGGAAAATAATATCATAGAGGTACCAAATGTCACCAGCATGAAGAAATTCTTACTGATGCTTTTCCAAGTGAATCACTTGCTTAGTTACGTCTCCCTCTAGCACTTTCCTGTGTGACCTCTCTGCACACCTGGGAGGAGCTTTCTTCAACCTCCTTCAGATTTTTTTCTTGTCTAAATTAAATGATTTTCCATGCTTTTCTTCTTGTTTCAGACAGGCTTTCTAATCAATATGCTTTTTTTTTTTTTCCTATGTTCAGTGATAACCTGGACCCCATGTTTAGTGGTATTTAAGACCAACACATTAACAATAATCTATTATTAACCTATATGATGCATTTCCATTCCCATTTACAAATCAGTAAGTCAGAGGTGGCAAATTATTTGTGGTTTAGATTGCAGATTTCTCTGTGCTTCAGGTTTTTATATATGCATGAGGACAACCATATCCTGGTTAATCCTGAAGAGTTCTCAGGGCTTACTGTGGTGAAGATATCCAATGCTACCGTAAAGAAATAGGGTCCTTACTGATCTCCTCCCATTTACTTTGCAGCCCATTGAGGTCCCAGCTATGGACACCATCGAGCTTACATGCTGTTGGGTTTGCATCTTCCCAGCTCTGTTTCCCTCACATGCAGGCAGCTGGAAATTGCACTGCTTGTCTTGTCCCAATAGGGCTGCAGACTCCATAATTCTTGGTGCGCTGTCATGCCTTACTCCCTTCCAAGCCCTTCTGCCTCCTGTATATCTCTGTCAGGATATATTGACCCTGAATTATTTACTTCTGTATATATTGGTCTTAACATTTTTTTTTAATTTATTTTTCCTAAGCCCAATTGGATTCTAACCGTTCTACCACCACCTCTGTTTCTAACATACTGGCACCCACCTACATGAGCGCACTGAAGGAAACACTGCCCTCTTTTCTCCCCCATTCCCTTCCCCTGGTTCCTGGTCTCCCTGTGTGCTGCCATGAACTATTCAGCCCCCGTAACTGTCTTACTCCTGTTGACTTTCCATGGGATCCCTGTGTTCCAGGGCTCCCTCTCTGCCTTTGTCTCTCAAAATACAGGTTTGCAGAAGGTAAGATAAATGTTTAACACCACCAAAGCTTTGTGTCCTTTGTTGTATAAACAGTTACAGTCATAAAGGTGTTGGGCTTTTTTTGTTGCATCCAGTAGAGACTTCCCCTTAGAAAGGATTTACTGTTCTCTGGGAAGACAAAAGACAGAGATAAGAACCTGCAGAACAAATTCTTTCCCTGGAGCAAGAATCTGCTTTTCTGTAGACACTTGGGTGCTGATGTTGTTAGTGAATGAAATGCTGGGAGTTTTAACCACATCAGGCCCTGCCGAAGCAACCTGCGAGGGGCTTTGCAGGACTGTGTGTATGAGGCAGCAAACTCAATCACACAAGCCTTGCAGCACCTGCAGGATGGCAGGAGTACGACGAGGGGGTTCAGCAGGAATCTGCCTGCCATGCGGCCGTAACTGGCTTCACCCAAGCCGTCGGGATTTGGTTGCGTT
>VXAV01003631.1:30077-65777 GCA_013399715.1 Alectura lathami
AACTCCTGAAGACTGTTGCAACTATTAGGCTGTCATACTGCATTTCTAACGGACAGCAGAGAACTAGTTCTCTGCACAGAGTAAAGAGCTTATAAGTCCACAAATCTTCTTTTGAAGATGTTCCTCTTATCTTACAAGGACATACAGCATTTTGAAAACACGTTCTCTTCAGAACTAATCAAGTTGCCTGCATTTTAATTCTTTGCCAGTCCAGCTCTTCCACACAGCACTGATGCTGAGCGTTTCTTTTCTTCTGGAGTAAGCAGGCTTTGTGAGCGGGTTGCAGTTCTCTCTTCCAGCTCCCCACAACATGAATACCATTCCCTGATGCAACAAAGCTTTACCAACCTCAGGTTTTGGCTTTCTGTAGAAGAAACGGAGCAGCAAGCCCTTCCTATAGCTGGGGAAAGTAGTTTTACATCCATGAAAAAGGGCAGCAACATGCATGAGGTTGCCAGAGAGGTTAACTGCAAGGTGGATAAATTAGAGTGCCCTGTGAGAGTGTGGTGGCTTTTTCTAAGGGATGCGCTTTATCCACTTTCTCTATTTAACAATTTGAAGCCTCAGTGGTTAAATTCAGTGTTTTTCTTCTTTCTTCTTCTTTTTTTTAAACTGCTTTAGCCTGTTTGAAGTGAGTTATTTCCTGTAATCCACTCTTCTTTTGAGTACATCGTGTCCTGTCTCCCATGCCACAGAGAAGGGGCACTACGTTTCTCTGCTGCCCTGCCTGTTTTGTCCTGCTGCCCAGTTATTTGGTACAAGACACTTGCCTTTGCTTCCAGCCCTGTAACATGCTGAGTATTGTCAGTATGTAAAGACCAGCAATTAATCTTACAGCTGAGACACCTCTCCCTCTGATCTCCTAGCGAAGCCCTGTGTCTTTGTTTATAAGGTAGAAGTTGCTGATCTGATACTGTGTCTTTGCTGAATATTTCTTTTAATGTAGAGGTACTATTCTTTGGAGGTTTTTCAGGTTTCCTAATTATCTTCTGCCAGTCTCTGTTACAGTGATGACTAAAGGCAGTGCAACTTCTGAGCCTCTGCTAAGGATGCTGCATGGTTAACANATGATGTGATTTCTTTCTGCTGAGTGTTCTTATTAGCAGGCTTTAAAACCTTATAAAGCCCCACTGGGGGTAGATGTGATTCTTCAGTTCCCCAGAGGATACAAGGCAGATGGGAGTGACTGTCAAGGGTGAGAACAAGGGAGGAAGGATGGAGCAGAGTCAGGCTTGGGGCAATTGCATAGGAGAGACGTGGTTTTAGGGTTATTTCAAAGTGACAGCAGAACTGACCCTTGGATGTGGTATGTCTGTGGAGTGTGATCTGTTTGGGGATCAGGTTGGGGTCCTGAAGTTATGGCAAAGGCCCAGCTGGTCTGCAGAGTTGAATCAAGATGATGTACTTTGTAGGCAAAAACCCACTGATACCAGATTGTCACTTGCAAATTCAGAGGTCCCAATGGCATTTGCCGTTCTGTTTTCTGAAACTTCAGTCTGGCTGAACCTGTCATCAGTCTAGCCGTGGGCATACAGGTGACACTGGAACATCAGATGGCATCAGTACACATTGCAAACCACAATGTTTGCACAGCTCTCAGCCCCCAAAGGCGATCTGGAGACTGAGGACTGTTCTTCAGCTGCTGCCCAAGGGGTGGTGAAGAGCCGTGACAAATGACTACAGGAACATGCAAAACATGAGGCCACTCGAACACAGGGAGAATAATAAATTGTTACCCTACCCAGCTGGAGAACTTTGAAAGAAAAAAATAGAGTGATTTTCTTCCTGCAGTCTTACAAATCAAATGCAGAATTGAGCTTCTACCCGAGCAAATAGGCTCTTTCTTTACTGGTGTGGTTTAAATAATTTTTAACAAGATGTAACTGGCCAGTAACCCTCAGAACACTGACCAGTAAGCATACTGGGTCTGTCTGATATCTTCCTCCTGCATTGCACTCATCTGAGTGCAGCCCTTAAGGAAAAGCTTCCTGCCTTCTGACCTGTGCTAGCTCATTGCTTTTGTTGCTCACCACCTGCGTGGCTGTGCATCTGCTCCCTGCAGTCCCACAGGGTAGCTTCTTTTAGCCCATCTAATTACCAAACGCAGTCTGAAATTCAGCTTCTCTCTGGGGTTGGCAGAAGAGCTCCTCTGGGATGTGCTTGCATTCCTGTGCTTGTTCTTTGTCACAAGGCCTATACATGCATCCCAGTCCAAGTGGTTTTGAAATTCACTGCACCTTGTTAGGATGTAGCATGGGAAAATAAACCCCATATGCACTGTGTGGAGCAGCACAGGGTAGAGCACCCCAGTGCCCTGATGACTGAGCTGATCCTCAAATGCGGACAGTGCGGACACATCTTCATGGCACTACGGACTCTGCTGGTACTGGGAACCAGATGTTATGCACAGCTCCGTGCAGCAATGTGGGTGCATTGCCCACTTCAGATATGACATGCTGCTCTTTAAATCACACTCCACAACCAGTGCAGGTTTTAAAAAATCCATACGAAAATGTCTATTACATTTGCATCTTGAGCTGGTGCTTCTGCCAGCCCAAGTTTGCCTTGTTTTTCACGTTTGCAAATCCTTCGTCCAGATGTCCATGGGAAGGAGGTGACATCTTATCTAACCATCCCTTCTGTTTTAGGGCAGTCACGTTCACTGTTAATTGTCGGTAGCTCTGTTTAACTCCTGTATACCCGTACAGCTTTTCCCTACGGAGGACTTCAAAAGTACCTTTTGGTTTTGAGGTTTGAGAGAGAAGGCATCTCAAAAAGCCCCTTTTAGTTGTCTGACCTGTCCTAAGGAGTTTCAGAAAACACACAGATTGTATTGTTTATATACATAGGAAGGGTTTCATGTGTTTGAAAGTACAGATTTATAGCTCAGTTGACTTTTTTAACCCTCTCTCATACTTTCCCCCCTCTGTCTTTGGTGCATTACTTTGCATTTTGTTTTGTTCTCCTCTAGTTGGGTTTCTTCTTGTCCCCAGTCCTTAATATTGTTTTCCAGCTGTCTCAATTTGCTGTCTCATTAATCTATCATTCATGCTCTCTCTCCCCTAGATGATTAATAAAGAGATTATATAAGACTTGTATGGTGGTGCTGCTCTCTCCAGTATTCCTCCAGACAGCTCTTTCAGCTTCACACTTTGATGTTTGGCTGTGGTTTGCTGTAATTTTTGTAGGTAGCCTTCCATCTAGGCTGGTTTAAATGGACTTTCAAGCAACATTTTGCAGGAGTGCAGCGTCAGATATCTTAGTAAGATTCCAAATTACATCTATGGCAAGCATGGAAGAATTTGTCATTTGTAATAATACAAGGAAGTTTACAGTTTACCAGCTGCCAATTCAGTATTCTGTACACTTCAGGTTGTCCTTTAGAAAACCCTTACATAATTTTACAGCAGCAAGCTAAAATCTGCAGTTCAGGCCATATGGACTGTAAGGCTCCAAGTATCGGTGCAGCGTGGTGTGTGCTGCAAATTGACTTGGGCGATGATATTTGCATTGTGAAACTTTGGGAAATTTGATCTGTCTTTACACAGTTAGAAATGAGTTCTGATTGGGGGGTTATATTTCTTGGTATCTTGTGTGTGTTTTTTTTTTTTTTTCAGTACTCATCAAATTCTTTTGCTGATGGGCAAGTATAAGTTCATATTTTGGAGACTATTTACACAGGAATGAAAATCTAATGGTGGCATCTCACTTGCTCTGCGGTTTGAACTGTGTTAGCCTGAACTCTGCTAAGGCAACTTTGCCACTGATTTTATTTTGACAAAGTTTTGACCTGATGGCTGTTCGGTGACATTCTGTCCCCTGCAATGTGGCACAGCTAATGTGTGGCACAGCTAATGTGTGCCACGGCCTTGCTTGTGTTACACTGTGCCACGAGACAAGGATCCTCTTCCCCTAGGTTAAGTCCTGGTCTTACTGATGGGGATGTAAGCGTGGCAAAGGCCATAGAGCATCTTTCATTCCTTGGTGTCTCCAGTGTGGCTGGGCACGAGGGAGCTTCCTCTGGCTTGTGGAGACCCATGGCCTTGCTTGGGGCTGAAGAAAGGTGCCCGCTCTACCGAAATCCCTTGTGGGTGATAACTTGGTAAAGAAATTGGAGTGAATGGGTCATTGTGGAGAAGGAGATCATGGAGGAATTGCTGCAGTCTTCAGGTGTTTGCCTAACCTCTTTCCTGTGCAAGAGGGGCACAGGGTAAGACAAACAGCTCCGTGAACCATCCCTTCCCCCACAGGCTTGGTGTAACTGGGTGATACAATGGGATAAATCTGGTGGCAGCTGGGACAGATGTCTGCTGCACCCGGCTCAGCTGTTTTTAGAGTAGGGATGTGATAAATCTGGGGTTGAGCCCGGCTGTTTTTCCTCTTACAGAGGAGGTCATGCTGGCTGAGGAAGACAAGAATGCAGAAGAGAAATCTCCTCTGGACGGTAGGTCATTTTGCTGTGTGGTTTTCCTCCCACAACATGAGAGGTTCACCTGCTGTATGCTGACGTGGCTTTCTGCTGCAACCAGGAGGGCGCAAGGAACACGCTCTTGCATGCACTTGGAATCAGTTGGGCTAAAGAGTCCCTTTTCCAGTACTGAGCCTTTTTGAAGTTGCAGGTGGATGATGAGCAGTTATGTGACACCACTCTGGGTTGGGGATCTGCCCTTGGGGTCGGTCGGTCCTTGCACTGCCTGGGGGCCCGCAGAGTGGTGGGGACACCTGCCCCAAGCAGAGGTGGCTGTGCAGGGGGATAGGCTGCAGGGCAGATGCCAGAAGAGAAATGCATTCACCGAGAGAAGGCAGGGCTCTGAACTGAGGTTTCCAAATGGATTTGACAAAGAGACTAAGACCCCTGTTAACTTGTAAGCAGTAAGACATAACAGGGTGTGGTGATCCTATCTTCCAACGTGCGACCCTAGCGTGTCAGGCCGGCTGGAGCTTTGGACACAGTGCAGCGAGGACGCAGGGACCACTCTCCCCGTGCCTCGAGACCGATGAGCTCTTAGGATGCGACAGTCAAAGTTCAGTTAAAGATTCTTCCCTCTCCCTTTTCTGACCATCTTTCGTCCTCCCATGTCTCCTCCTTTCCCCTCCCCTCCCTTTTCCCCCCTCTTTTTTTTTCTCCTCCCATTCACTGTCAGGGAGGGCCGCCTCGGAAGGGCCGATTCAACAAGGCACGGCACCGGCAGAGACTAGCAGCGGCAGCAGCTACAACAGTGAGTGGATTGCAAATCATCAAGGGCTCAGGCGGCACAAGCGGGGCAGCGCGTCCCCCTTGCCCCGAGCGCCCAGGTCACCAGTGACACTTGCCACCTACTTTGGCTCCTTGCTCTGAGCCCAGTGGCTCCTGGGGTATCCCGTGCCCAGCTCGGCTGCGTGACCTGCGCTCGGGGAGGACCTGGGGATGGAAGGAGGTCAGGGCTGAGGTGCACTTGGCAAATCTTTGTGGGTGCGTGTGTGTGTACGTGCGTGCGATGGCATGTGGGTGTAGCCAGTGCTTGTGGTCTCGAGCTGCAACGACCATCTGGAAGAGAGGTCTGAAAAGCGAGGGCTGGAAGCAAACTAGAGGTGGGTGCAGGCCATGAAGAGGGACACTTGAGGCTCCATCCATACTGGTAAGCTGAAGACACCTGGCGATGTTTCCAGCCTTGAAGCCAACTAGTATGGAGCAGCCCACATCTCTGCTAGTGAATGGTCTCAGCTTCCAACAAAGGAGCATCCAGAGTGCCTGTAGAGATGGCATACTAACTGCTAAATTTAGGAGATTTTTGTGGGAGAAGGTAAAGGAAAAGGTCTTCATTTCATGCCAAGGAGCGCTGTAAAACTTTAGTCCCAGGGTTGGTTGTGTTCCAGTGCTGGGGATGGCCCTGGACATGCTGGAGTCCACTGGAACTGATGTAGCCTGAAGAAGCCTAAGGCTGGTGTTGCTGGGACTGAGGATCCAGCCCTACTGCTGGGTGGGGAAGAGAGGAACAGAAGAGGTTATCTGCAAAAATTGCACCTAGATCACAGGTGGAGAGCATCCTTTCCTCTTTGAGCCTCTCAACCTGGGAGATGTTCTGGGGGCTCCCTCAAGGTGACACCAGCACTAATGCCTTAGCTGCAGAGGAAAGAGTCCATCTGTAAGGCAGGGAAATTGGTGCAGGGTGAGGGGGCCCTCTCGCACGAACCCACACCCAGGTTAGTCTCTGTGGAGTGCGTGGGCTTGCTGTGTGTGCCTCCTGAACAGTCTGTATCACCACACCGTGGGGTGTCTTACTGCTGATAGCAAACGGTGCTTAGTTACTGTATGTCTTGAAGCTGTGACAAAACTGTGTCAACGTATTTTTTTTCTGCTGATTCTCAAGGTTTGCAGGTAGGTGGTCGTGGGTCCAGCGTCCTGCACTTCCCTGTGTGCACTGGGTGAGCGGTGCAGACCTGTCCCAGCCTTAGGCTGCAGTTCTCCTTCCCTGTGTTGTGAAACAGTGCAGTGATGTTTATCCTCCCTACAAAAGATGCTGTTGGACAAAGTGCGATCTCAAAGAGCTAGGATATCCCCAGAGGGAAGCGATCGTACAGTGGGTGCTATTAAGAATGCGTGCACTGATTTGTAGCAGTTGCTTTCACCGTAGCTTTTCTGCTGCTTAAGGCATCGCTCTGCGGTAAACCGTATCCGAGCCCTGGAAATGCTAACTTCTTAATGGTGCACACTGTAAACAGCATTAATGTTTTTAATGGATGGAAGCACTCATCTCATAACCCACGGGGGCTTGGAAAGGTTCAGTGACCCTGCCCAGCCTTTCTGCTGCACTAAAAGGTCCAGCAGCTGCAGTGACCACCCCGCCCCCCACCCTCCTGCTTCTGCTGCGGGGTGAAGTGTAAGTGCGCAGAACTGTGCCTGGCAAGCCTTCAAGATCTAGAAGGTTAAATAAATAACCACCCTGGCGCTGAGGCATGCAGAGGCCCTGCAATGTTGTAGGCTGACCGGTTTGCTCCAGCTTGCCCTTGTGTGAGAGCTTTAAGCTGGCGCTGGGCAGTAAATGCTGGCCCTGCAGAGAGGCAAGGGAGGTGGAGAGACAATCTGCTCTGAAAGCTCACGAGGCATTTTCTCTTTAATTTGCACACAGTGTTGAAAAGAGCTGCAATAAAGAAGAGCAAAAACGACCTGATTCATGCTGAAGAAGGTGAGGACCATTTCACAGACATTTGCTCCGTTGGTGAGTACTGGCTTCGCATTCCCCCACGTTTAGGTCTTCAACTAAACACGTTCATGTCCTGTTTCCTCCGAATGGCTCCTTTGCTCCAGAAGGGGAATTATCACTGCTCCTGCTGCAGCACTTGACTTCCTAAAGCCAAAGGCATCGTGGCTTCACCCACTCCCCTTGCTGCCCTGCTCGGCTACCGCATGCTGCACCCTCTAACAGAGCCCTGCCAAATGCTCGGAGAAGCCGCGTGGTGCTGGGCACCCTGCAGCTCTGCTTGGAACATGCTCACTTATGCTAATGAAACCCAAATACGTCAAACGCTCCTGCTAAGCCTCCTCTGGTGTGGGGAGGAGAGGAGAAGTGGACAGGCATTTAGTCACATCTGCCACCACAGCACAGTGTATGGTTTAGCTGACTTTGCCAAGTGAATGGGCACTGGGAAGTGCTGAACTGTGGTCCTAATTCCATCATTCTTGCTTTAGAAGGGGTTCTCATTGAGTTTTCCACGTCTCTGAAGCCAGATATGGAGATACACAACCGTATGCATGTGGTGGCCTACACGCCTCCAGTGCAGAGTGTGGCATCCTACAAAGTCTGCCATTGCTGCTGCAAATTTGGTGTCTTCAGCTCTGGAGAATATGAATGTGTCAGGGTACAGCAATCCCACTTGTTCCGCAGTTACTGGGGAGCCGGGGCCCTCCTGAGGCACTGCCAGGGGGGAGGCAGGAGGCTGCTGTGGGGTTTGCATGGGAGGCTCCCAGCACCCAGCTGAGGGGAGCACCGTGGGCATCAGCAGAAAAACCTTTCAGTTGTGGCTTTTTCTTGCTGGCTGGAGACACATCTCCCTGCCTGCTTTGGAGTTAGTTATTTTGCTTACTCCTGTCCTTGTTTGAGTCTGTATTTTGTTTTGCTGCTGAAGCAGCAGATGTTCTCATTATCTTCCAAAGAAATGTCTTGGCACCCCAGTTACCACGAGGCAGCAAATCCTGGATGCATAAGGGTAGCAGCACAAACAGCACACTTGAGAGTACGTGTTCATGTATGCCTGCAAGCACGAGTACCTCAAATGCTCTTTGGAAATCTGGCATTAACCTTTAAAGAGATTACAGCTGCTGCTGCTGAATTCCCCCCCTCCCCGTAAATGAAGACCTGCTTGCAGTAAATGAGCATTCCTGTGTTTGTTCCTGACACCATCACCCTCTGTTGAACTGCCATGGGCTGCAGGTTTGTGCCTAAACTGCTGACGCTCCTATGAGAGATTTGCTGCTGAAGGAAGGCAAAACTGCAGCAGCCGTGTGTGGGTTCTGTTTTGTTTTACTTCTGAGCTGCTCAGATCCCTGCATGGATAACAAGGAATGGTCATTTCTGGAACATTTGTTTATGGCTGCAGTAATTATGAGATCTTTGCATTCACATCCAAGTCCCTCCAGGCTCTGGGCACCCATGCCATGCAAACAGATCTTTCAGTTCAGCATTTCAGGTGGCAACGGATGATGGAGCATCTGGGCTCGTGGATAATCTGATGCAGAGCTGGGAACTGTCTCAGGAGCATATGGCAGGGAAAATAACAGCAGTGCTTTCCACCTTCTGCGAGTGGTTCATCCACTGGGGAAAAGTGTTTTTGATTTTGATTCATGGAACAAGTCAAAAAAGAAGAAATGGGTAAAGCAGATACTTCTGCAGGCTCTTGAAAAGACTGAAACTCTGCATAACATAAACAATCAGATCATACAGGCGATTATGCATGAAGAATATGTTTTTGTGAAAAGTTTTTTTGGATGGTTTCCCTGCGCTATCATGTCTTGCTGATGGGAGCATAAGGACCGTGGAAGAACTAACAATGCGATTACTGAGTGCAAAGTGAAGACGCAGACCACAGGGGCAGAGAAGCTGTCAGTCTCTTGCTGGCTGATGCCTGAATACGTTGCACTTCAATTCAAACACCAGTACATCAATGAGCCTTATAGTTCCATTATAAAGCTCTGTAGTGGTAAACACTTCCCAGTGTGTTCTCTGGAGTTATTCTCAAGGTTTATTCTTGCCTTCTCTCCTGACTCTCTGACTTTTATTGTGAACTAACCAGCCTGCAGTAGATGCTGGTTCTTTTTGGCTCCTCTCCCTCCACGCTGTGCTAGAGACAGGACACTGTCCTGATTTCCAGACAGTGAAATCTAGAAGAGAGGATGTTTTCCAGGTTTAAAGCAGTTTAAATACAGAATGTGGCCTGCTGTTCTTTCCTGGAAGATCAGCAGAGCCAGCAGTGAGATGACAAAAGGGCAGCAGACTGCTCCTGTGCAAGTCTGAGAGTGAGGACTGGCTTGGATTTCTGAGAGGTCTTTACCTCCTAAACAGTGTTACAGTACAACTGCCTGTATCTTAACACACAGTGCATTTTATTGCCTTAAAACAATAGATGAGCACTACTGTTTTGATTTTTCAAACTGCCAAAGGAAGGATTTTCAAACTAACAGAACAGCAGCTCACTGAGCTTTTCAGCAAGGAGTTTGTTCAAAGCTCGGCCAGCAGCAGCCCTGCATTTGGCATGTCAGTGGATGGCCAGAAATGTGAAAAGAAGCACAGAGCTTGCTGTCTGTTAGGGACGGCTGTGAGGCTTGGAGAACACAATGTGGTCCCAGCTGGATGCCTCAGCCCTTCTATGGCTGCGGTGTTTGGCATTGCTGCAAGATGAAACAGGGTGAGATTCCCACCCCTTCCATGCTTGGAAGCGTTGAAACGCAAATGAGCACACTCCAAAAAATTTGGCTGCTGCGACTAGAATGCTTTGTTCATGCAACTCACCCACCTCCAAGGAGAGTCTGTGCAAGTCACCTGCTGTCACAGTGCTCGGTCCAAGCAGGACGGTGCATGTCCTGGTCAGACCTACCCGCTGGGAGGCAACAGCTGATGATGGCGAAGGGCAGCAGCATGCTGCCTGACCACGAGCCACCTTGCAAAGAGGTTTGCTGGCGATCAGAGGTGTGCCGGCACAGTGTGAACAGGTAGTGGACAGCCTGTGGTGATCACGATTTGCCCTGCTTGCAACAGCGTCTGCAGCTGTTGCAGAGGAACTCCCACGGGTGCATGTGCTGAATCCTCCTGCCTCAGCACTAGCCAGAGATCGCCCTTCCATCGCTTGTTTCAACAGTGCTTCTACCTCAGGGGGAGAGCTCACATTAGGAATCATTTCCGTCAGCTTACTATTATTAAAACATTTGATTCTCTTCCAGGGTTTCAGACTAGACTTGAAATGTAGCTGAGCTAGGCAGAATTGAGGCAAATGAGTAGCTGTGCCCAAAACATGATGCATGCAGGCAGATTGAGCCCTCTGCTGTAGATAGACATGAAGGCAGAGACTAAAATAAGGGGACTTCTCTCGGTGAGGTCTGGTGCCTTGCCTTGTGCACAGAGCAGGGGACGTTCAGCATATCTTCTGGGGGTTAGGAGCCCAGCTCCTGTTGACGATGGAGCTAGGCATTAATCCATGAAGGTCTATAATCCCAGCCTTCCTCCCTCGCAAAGTCATTGCAAGCAAGATGCCCGTGCTCAGCCCATTCTCTGTGTGCCCAGCTTTGTGCTCAGCCTGGTGCTTGGCAGTGGGTCTGTGTGCCCGTGAGCATCCTCTGGCCTTTCTCCTGCTGGGATGAGCCGTGGTGACTCTTCTTTCTGTGTCCCACCACCCAGGGTCTCCTTTTGCCCGTGCCAGCCTGAAGAGTGGGAAGAACGAGAGCTCGTCCTACTTCCGGAGGAAAGAGAAAATGTTCCGCTTCTTCATCCGGCGCATGGTGAAAGCTCAGAGCTTCTACTGGATCGTGCTCTGTGTGGTTGCCCTCAACACGCTCTGCGTCGCGATGGTGCACTACGATCAGCCCGAGAAGCTCACCACCGCGCTCTGTGAGTACCAGGGTCTTCTCCTGCGCCTTTCCTCTAGGGAGGTCTCATGGTTTTGGCTGCTCACTGCACTGCTGTCACATCCTCATGAGGTCACAAGTAGCTCCATCAGAGCAGGGTCAAAAATGCGTTAATGAATTACTCTAGTAACTCAAGGGTCGTCGAGTCACAGAATCATAGACTATCCCGAGTTGGAAAGGACCCACTAGGATCATGGCGTCCATCTCCTGGCCCCACACAGCACCACCCAAACCCTGTGTCTGAGAGCGAGCGGTGTCCAAACGCTTCTTGAGCTGCAGCAGCTTGGAGCTGTGCCCACTGCCCTGGGGAGCCTCTTCCATGCCCACCACCCCCTGGTGCAGAAACTCTTCCTAATCACAGAATCACATAATCACAGAATCGTAGGTGTTGGAAGGGACCTGAGTTGTATAATTCAGAAAAAAAAAAAAAAACCTACATCAGGACATGATACTGGTTTGAGATGACATGAGAATGTGATCTTAAACCTTATCTGGAACTCCAGTTTCAACCCAACATTCATCTTGTGCTGGCACAGGAGCATTTATTCTGTAGGAGGCTTTGTGAATGGGGATGAAGACCGCATGTGCAGGTAAACGCGGGTTTCTCTGCCTACGAGCGACTGGTCAGAGAATCGCAGAACTCGTGCCACTTTGCAGCTGATCTGCATCCATGTGTGATTTCTGATGTGGACAGACCTAAAGCTCTGTCAGTGCTGGTGTCACTGGGGTAATTACATGTGCCATGACCAGGGCTACCTGGGAGGAAAAAACGTTTTTATGTGTTTGCAGAATCATATACTAATTCACTGCAGTTTTAGCAATTATTTTTATATTCTTTAAAGGTTTGCAGATTTACGGATGATAGTTTTTGATAATCATATCTTCCTCACTAATGATGTGATCAGATGGGATAACTGTCATGATGTTCTTCTGTGAAAATACGTGCAGTGGTGATAGAAATGACACCACACAATGGATTGTATTACACTTGTAAAAAGCTTTATTTTAGTTTGGTTCCTATGGTCACATGTCAGCTTAGGCTTCAGATAGCCTATAAACACTTTTGAAGTATGATAAATTATTTTTAATTGCATATTCTTCTGCCCTATGATTAAAAAAAAAAAAAAAATCAATGGGTGCTACTTTCCTTAATCAGAGCCTTCGCACATCACAGTGTTACACTGAGGTTGCAGACTTGCTCATGAAGCCTGTTTTAAAAAAACGTGGAATGTGACGGATGGAAGGAATGTGAGGGATGGAACTTTTATTTTAATGAAGGTTGTAGGCCGTGGCTACTAAAGCTGGAAAACTTGTATGAATGGGTAAGGTAAGAGTGTGATGATACTGAAAGTGGGACAAGTTTTTCCTTTGGAAGGCAAGGGATGGAGAACTTGTTTCTGGAAGACAGAGCTGTAACAGCAACCACTTCTGAATCTATAAAACAGCCAGAAACAAATCTTTTGTGCAGTGCTTGATATTCAGATGTAGCAAGTTTAGAATTTAAGTAAAACTTGCGGAGCAGGAAAAAAAAGATGTCTGGGAAAAAAAAATATTTCAAAGAGTCTGACTTAATAACTGTGGCTTAGATCATTAAAGTCACTTATCTAGCTAATTTTCATTGATTTCTACATAAATTACATATTTAAATATTTCTAGACCCAGATCCTCAGGTCTTACATTATTATAAAGAGGAAACTTTTGAAGTTCTCCTTTTGTAGACCTGAAAGGTCATGAATACTAACAGCTCTGACTTCAAAAAACACCCTATTACTGTTTGCTGAAGTATTTAATACCACCAGGTAGCTGAAGTCGTAATGAGATGCATAAGGAGGACAGAAGCTCCTTTCAACTGTTTCTCTTGCAAGATTTAGACTGAAAAGACAGACCACACAGAGAAATCAGTCTTGCTTATTCATTTCCCAAATTTAATGGAGGAAAGCTAGACTGGCAGAGTAATTAGCAGTTTGGGGCTTAGGTTTTCCTCTTGAATTGGGACTAAATGTCTAGAAAAAAAAAATAACACTTTAAGTCTTTCAACTTTGTAAAAGAATTCAGATTTCCAAACTCTGTTTTGGGAACACCTTATGCAGTAACTTTTCTAAGAGGACATTAAGAAAGCTGTGAGCCAGCAGCGGCTGCTTAATGTTCATATGGGAGCTGGAAGAGTTGCTCGTGTTGCTTAGGATGAGAGGTGCACCTCCGGGTGGGGATTGTGTTTGGTAGAGTGGCCATAAATCAGGCTCCCTACCTACCTCAGCTGGACAAGCAGGGAATGTTGGAGCTGTGTTGTGCCTGGGATCAAGGACAGGGGTGGTCCATCGTTCAGGAGCTCTGACATGTCCCTAACACCCAATTTGTGAATTCTCTTCAGAAAAATGTGGGTAGCATGCTTTAATTCCTTGATGCTTTAATTCCTAGGATACTACCTAGCCAAGAGCAAGTGGCACTGTTGAGCTATTCTCACCCTCATGGGGAATGTTACCATTTTCATAGCATAATCTTTCCTGTTATCTGAAGTTCATTGTTGAATGCAGGGAATTTTATGGCTTAAGGTACACAGGACCACGTGTGGACTAACGGGTTAGTTCATGATTGCCATCATGGTAAGACTGGACTTGGCTCCTTCCTGCATACACCGACCACAGCTAGCCTGGTTAACCCAGCACCAAACACATTTGAGAATGAGCCCATCTGTGGTTCAGCCCTCGAGCAGCGCTCCTTGAAAGCGCTATTCTGCACAAGATTTGTTCTCAAATCCTTTAGATATAGGCAGAACACGATCTTACAAAACCAGGAGATTTAAAATAGCTTCTGGAAATACTTGGCAAATCCTTTAACTGTGCAAGTGACAGAGTTTAGAAGTGGCTTTAGAGTTAATCCATGACGAGGGATCTTCACTGCAGAGGAGCAGGACTTGGCTGGCCTGATGCAGAGCAAGGGAGAAGCAGCCAGTGCTAATGAGGCTGTTTCATGGAAGGTGCTTAGAAATGGGCCGGAGAGGAGTGTGGTGAAGTCTGTGAGGATCTGCTAAACTCTGAAACTCTACCCAGGCACCTCTAATTCAATTATACCTGTCCCTCTGGGGGAACATTTAATTACTTTACAAATTAATTTTACTTAACGGTGGGTTAAAGCCTTGCAGGTCTGCATTGATTTATTTTCCCATGGTCTTTTCTTTTAACTTTTCTGCTGTAGAATTGTTCTAATTAGCTTTCTCCACTTGATATTCTGTGTTGCTGTGACTGCTTTGAAAAGGGAACAGTAGGAGCTTTACAAAGGGGCCTGGAATTTGTGTAGCTTTATTGGGGGAGCTGGCTATTCACTTCAGTGAGAAATTCCCTTAATTCTTGAGGTACGGCCACATACTTTATGCCCCCATGGTTATCTCCAAATTAAATTGCAGGTTTTCTTTCTCTGTATGGAAAGGACTCCAGCGTTACATTGCAATAAGTCTTCTCACGCTGCACGTGGATACACGGCATGTGCTGCTCCCCAGAGCATGGACCTTCAATTAAATAAGTTGCAGTTCCCTGCAGAAGGATATCTTCCATACAGCCGGCCACGATCACCATTTGTTTGCAGTTATTTCCACCAAGAGAAGTCTAACAGAAGACAACTCAACCATCTAGCATAGAAAAGCATCACTTGAGATCTAGTTGCAGAAAAGGTGCATCAACGAGGGCAACAAACCACAACGTCAGTAATGTGGGCAGAGGGTGGCGATGCAGCACTGTAAGGGCCTTCTAGGCACAACTGTGCCTTCTAAACTGCGTTGTAGCTTGAGGAGAAGTTAGAGGCCTGTTGTGAAAGCAGCTGAATGCATTTCTGTCAGCAGAGGTGGCGGTTGCCTCTTCTTCTCTGCCTCTGGATAAAACTACGGAAGAGGGCTGGACTGGAAAGGAGTGCGGGACCTGGAGCTCTCTGGCATCCCTGGGATGAGTGTTAGGGGCTTTGGTGAGAAGGTTTTCCGTACATTTTCCCTTGGGAGGAGGGAGCTTTCTCACCAGGCTTCCCTTGGCCTCTGGTTGCCCTCCATGAAGCAATTCTCTCTGGGTTTTTCTGGAATGCTGCAGGGCTCTTTAGCTTGCTTCTCAATTTCTGCCTAAAAATGAGTTCAATTATGCCTTCTTTGTGATAAACACAATATTTGAAAACACTGTTTTAGACATTATGGCCTGAGAACATCTTCCCAGTGTGCTGCACAGTGCTGAACCATGTGTTTGCTGCAATTAAGCCTTTTTGATGATACTGTGTTTGCCTTTGAAGTAGATAGCCAGCTCCCTCTGGGTATAAATATGCAGCACTTGCAGTTGGAAAGAAAAGGCTTTCTGAAACGAGCATATTTATTTATGTCTGCTGAACATTTTACATCTGCATGTCAGAGGAAGAAGTTGTACTTCACCAAGGTTCTCCTCCTGGTTGGTTTGATGTACAAGGAGGAAGAGAAGGAAACCAAAGTGGCAGGCTCAACACCTGCTGCTAAGGACATCAGTCTTGGATCCAGGGCAGAAATCAAATTAATCCATTTGTGATTGACAGAAAAGAGTCATTAACTATCTAATCCAAAAGTATTAGGCAAAAAGATAGTGGCATGTCCTTTGCCAATAGTACAAATTTCAAATTAAATAAGAGTATTTGTATCAAACTTTTATTTAACATAAAACACATTACGAAACGCTTCTGTTTAATGCAGATTAAATTTCTTGTGGGGCCTGAATACCAGGAGGTCCAAACAACAAAACCGCATTTTCAATTAAATGGGCAGGGCCATGTCAAAAGAAATCATGTGTCTGATCCATCAGCTGGAGGAGCTGATTCGTTCTGAGCCGATTCCTTCTGCCCAAGGAGTTCACTACATTCACATTTTCCTGGTGTCTGCTGAAATACAGCCGTGCTGCCTGGTTTGAGCTCTGCTCCGGATGGAAGTCATTGGCTGTGGTTGGATGAGTTGGGTTCTTCTTTCAAGGGTGGCAGAAGGAAGCTGTTTCTCGGATATTTTGAGTTTTCTGTGTTTTTATATCAAATATTGTTTAGATTGTATTTTACATAGGGCATTTGCTGGCTGATTTTCTCCTGTAATAATCTGATCTTGCACATGTGCGTACAGGACGTGTTGGTTCAATGATGAAACTTTGCAATGGGTGATACCTGATTTTTTGTTCACGCTTGTGCTGGATATGTAACTGAATATTAGGCCTTCTCTCCTTCCTCCTTTTTCTTCTTAGGAAATGATTGGTGTTATTTTGGCAAAATGCACTGAGTTCTGGTGGTGAAAACTGCAACTAAAATTCTGCCTGGTATTTTCATTGTTTTGTGAAAGAATACTGGGCGTACCTGAAAGGTAATTCTCAAAGGTGTGTCTGGTGGATAAATGCGATAAGGAACTCCCTACCACAGCGAGACACGAAGCAGCTGAAGGCTGAGCAATGCCTTCTGAGGGCCTCCTCTACAACCCCTCCCTACAATTCTAAGCTTTGCCAGCAAGGCCACCTGTTTCAAAGCNGAGCACTGCTGAGCATGAAACCTAAGATGCGAGTGCTGACTTCCCAGCAAGGGAGTGACTCTGTAAACAGCATAAATGCTGCTGCGAGATTTCTCCCTGGGCTCATGAGCAGAGTAGGCGACAGCAGCAGCACAAATCCTNGAGCAGAGTAGGCGACAGCAGCAGCACAAATCCTTCCTCACCCAGGGAAGATGCAGCTGCTTTGCTAGGGGAGTTTTGCCTTCTGCTTATTACCGTTTACAGAGTCTACAGGGTGCAGAATGGAAGTTCAGGATCTGGCGTGGAAGCTGCAGTGTAAGCATCTGATTTACAGGGCCAGTTATTAATAATTAAGGACTTTAACATTCTTGCTGCTTGCAGTCCTTTTAATTGTGTACAAGGAAATTTGTTACCATTGCACATGTTGCACATGTTGTTATTTTGTTTTTGTTTTACTTTTGTATTCTTGTATTATTGGTGTCTCATGCCATGCTTGCTATTTAGTTCATCTGGTCCCTTTCTGGTCCCTTTTCTGGTCCCTTTCTCTGCATTTAGGCAGTCAGATGTATTGCCAGTGGAACTGGGTAATTTCCACTGGGATCCTTTGTGTCAGAAACATGTTTTTACTCACTGACCTGCTACAGCTCAGGAAGGAGAGCAGTGTTGAAGTGTGGTGCAGCAGGAAGGTTTCTCCTAGCAGGCTGCAGGCTCTAAGGAAGGCAGAGGTGTGCTCCTCCATGTGTCCATGTGATATAAATGCTCCCTAGGCGTTGAGATCCAGCCAACCTGGAGATCTACCTGGTGGTAGGAAAAAGACTGAGACCTCATACTTTGTCATCTTATTCCTCAAGTCTGAACATTTTACCCCTCATAGTCTCCTTTAATGACTGCTCCTATATTCAAGGAGACTACGCCACGTGGTGTAATTAATGCCCTCGTGGTATTCCCTCCTCTATTGCAAGTGTTGGCAGAAGTGCCCGTGTAGGGTCCCTGCTGAAGCATTAATAAATCTAGCTAATGCTTCCTGGATTTCAGTTAACATCATGCCCATGATATTTCATGACTTTCTTTGATTTAAAATGTAAAATCCCTTTCTATTTTTGATAATTGAGGCTGCATTTTTCAAGCAACTTTACAAGACAAGCAGCAATGTGACGTGGACCTGGGCCAAGAGCACTTTGTATGAATGTGCAAGGCAGAGAACTGAGCAAAAACCATGGAAGAACCCTCGCTCCTTCCCTGCTCTTTCCCCAGTCTCTTAGCTGAAGTCATGTACTCCAGGTGCACAGAACACCTGGGATTTTGGATTTTCTAACTGAAATTTTCCTTGTTGCAACTTGTATCCATTGCCACTTGTCTGTCAGCGTGCACCTTTGAGAAAACCTTGGCTCTGTCTTTTTACGATTCCTGGAATTGTAACCCCTGAATTACAGAAGTCATCTTCCCTGTAGCGTGTGCACTGCTACGGTGTCTGAGAAGCTTCTGTGCTGCTGTAAGCAATGCCACTGATCTCTGCCTTCTGAGGTTTCACTCTTTCTGTCATCTTTTCTCCAGAGGGAGTGGTTTGCTGTATGCTGCTTGGTTTGTTTTGGTAGTGTTGAGGGGATTTTTGCCCTTCTTGTGTTTGTTTTCAATATTCCTTTGTTTCTGTTGCTCATTGGCTTCCAGACCTGACTCGCATAACTTAAAATGTCAAAGGCAATGTTTTCTGTAGCTCCAAGTCCTAAAAACCCTGATATGGAAATTGGAAACTCCAGCTATGCTCTCTCTGCCCTTTGTGTCACCGTATGTGGTAAATTCTCCCATCAGAAGCATCACAGCCTATTTGCCAATGATATGTGAGGCAGAGGGGGCAGAAGAGGAACTTGCTCTTCCAGAATTATATGGTTACGCAGGTGTAATAAAAATACAAGTGGCTGCGTGCTAACATTAGACACAACACCTCTGAATTGGAGCTCGCGGAGGCAGCAGCTCTGTTGGGTGAGAAGACATTTTTATCATGAGAGGACGTTATAAAGGCTTACACCCCACTTCCAAAAACGCCCTTCTCACGTAGATACGGAAGTCCCAAACACACATTTGCAAAACATTATCTGTGCAGTTAGATTAGACCTTTTGGGCGTTTTAGATCTGGAACTTTCTGTGATAATTCCTTTACACAAAGGTTGAGAATATCATGTAACGTTGGTGCCAGCCTTCCCACACTACACACGAAGCATTGCCTTCCCAGTTCCTGAAGTCTGAACACAGCTCACGTGCATATAGAAATAATTGCGTGAAACTCTGCTCAGGGCTGTGTTTGCCATTGCAAAGGGATTTTCTTCAGGCAGGAGGCAGTCTGCATTGTGAAAAGTTACTACTGTTCCCAGCATGAAGAGATCTGCTACCAAGGTCTTGCAGACTAATTTAATCTCTTTTCTGGTTCCTAGATTTCGCGGAGTTTGTTTTCCTGGGTCTGTTCCTTACGGAGATGTCTTTGAAGATGTATGGACTGGGGCCAAGAAATTACTTCCATTCTTCCTTCAACTGCTTTGACTTCGGGGTGAGTAGGCTTCAGCTGCGTGGATGAAGCGCGTGGTCCCCTGCTATTGAATAGGGTTGGGTATTGAAGGGTGAGTACGGGAAGTTCTGCCACGAGGATGTCTTTTCCAGGGAGGAGTCATCATATAAATTAGCTGCAGGGAAGCACATTAAGATTCCCCTAGTTATCATTCCTCTTGAAGAAATGTGACAGTCGGGGATTTCATTTCCCTGCGAGTTACGGGCTGTTCGCAGCATCAGCACCGGTAAATGCTCTGATTGATGTGGGATTCTCCCTCCCATTTAAATGAGGTGACTGACAGACCAGAAACCACATATCTTATTGCTCACCTCCCCCATTATCTGCTCAATGGCCTTTACCTCAAGATACATAGGCAGCACTTTTCAGACACAAGTGCCCAGAAGTCTAAACACCTCACTAGATGACAGAGGGCTGTAACTCAGATCCTTTTACCGTAGAAGTACAGGCTGTCCCCTTTGTGCTAAAACTGTAACTGTGAAGTATGAAAAGAGGGGCCAGTTTTGACTCATCTTACAAAGGACATTGTGTGCAGATGTTAATTTATTCATTAAAAGCTATTAGTCTGTACAAATGAGGGTTAACTCAGCTTCTCTTATCTTTAGCGTGCGCTGAGCACTGGATCCCAGAGCTGGACCTAGGCTATGAGGTTTCTTTATCAAAGCAGATATGAGTCTTATGAAACAGCCATGGGCAAGGGAAAAACAGCTGATTTCACTGTACTCACCACCCAGTCCTCCCCTCCAAGGTAGATTTGGCCTGTTGTTTCTAGCCTCTATGTGACAAGATGCTCAGAGTGATTGAGTGATTCTTTTCCACCATGGGGCTGAAATCCCTGCCTCAGCACTGCTCCCACAAGGGAGGAGGAGGTATTTTTGCCTTTGGTAAGCAACCACTCCTAAATCCAAGACTACAGCTAGAGATACTATGTCCTCTTTCTGGCAACATCCTTGGGAAAGCTCAGAGCTAAAGAGGCTTTGAGATCAAACCCAAGAGTCTTCTGTGTCCAGGAGAATGAGGTTGGATCTGGCTGCACCAAGTCCCTGCTGTGTGGGACTTTCCTCCCTGCAGGGCCCCTTGCAGCTGGCAGTGGATCAGAGCCTTGAAATGCACTGTGCAGACCTTCCTGGCTGCACAGCCCAATAATGCACAGCCTTTCACGAGAGGAAAGCAGTGCATGAATAACCCAGGCACAGTGTAGGATAACTGGGTGTCCGTGCGCTTAGAGTTGGTGCCTAGCCCAAGAGCCGGAGAGATTTCCTTCACCTGAAGGCAGCCAACTCGTAGCAACATTGAACTGCGCTGCTGAGATGTCCTGCAAAGGCTGCGATTAAAAGTGGTCATGAGGGTGCTGACACCCAGCTTTTGTTATAATCAGTGCATGCCTGAAGACCCCAATGTGTGTAAGCTGAGTCACATTTGATGGCCAAGCAATATTGTCTAATTAGTGCTTTAAGGTGCCGTTGCCTTGTGTGCGCTGTGTGACAGATGCCAGGCTGATGTGCTTCCACGATGGACGAGGTAGGCTCTGAGCTGCAACGCAGCCAGCTCGCCGTGCTGCCTGCTGCTTCCCAGGGTCCTTGCATCCAGAATGCTCCTTTCACCAAGGTGAGCTTGCGCCAGCTGATCAAGCTCAGGTGATGTAGGAGCTGTACATTCATACGAGATAAATCCACCAGGATTTCTGTTGTGCCGTGGTGAGTGCAGCACTGGCAACAAGCTTTGCAGAGTGTTTCCCAGGAGGAAAAGCTGTTGGTATGTTCCTAATTCTCCCTCCTTTAGAAAACCCAGTGGGATCCTACTCCTATCTGGGTTTTTTTCTCTTCACCCACCTTCCAGCCCCCAGATTCAGCTCCTGCACCCCCACTGGAACATCACTCAGATCTGTAGCCAGTTTAGTCTGACAAACCATCAAGATAAAAACAGTTCAAAAGCAAAAAGAGAAACAACAAAACAGAGCAACAGCAGTCTTGGGAGAAACGGTCCAGCAGGGTCTCATGTGCAACCGCTCCCAGGAGGCCATGCCGAGATGCCAGCAATGTGAATTATCAGTGTAATATGTGGAGTGTCTAAGGAAAGGTTTCTGCTGATTCGTGAGCAATTCCCTGGAGTGACAGGCTGTGGGAGAGAAACCCTAGTTCCTTCTTTTTGCACTGGGAGCGACCGGCTGAGCAACTGTTGTATATTCCCCCTTTCCTGCTACGTTTCCTTGAAGCTTGAGGTACAACGTTTCTTGCAGAGCAGCTGCAAGCTGTGCTGTGTTTTTCAGAAGACACCCGGGTTTCTGCTCACAGCAGGGGCCTGCAAGCTGCTGAGCGTCGCAGCACGGCTCAGGTATCCGGGCACAGCTCTCTGCGCTGTTACTGCTGCCTGGCATGAAGGAAGCAGCTGCTCCCTGGGGGCTGGTTATAGCATGTTTATGGCGTGCTTCGTGCAACTGGGACCACGGGCCGTGCAAGCTCTGAAATGCTAGGTTAATGCAAATTATGATAGTAATTGGCAGTGAAATGCCCATCCTCTCTTATTAACTGTGCAGTAACCTGTGTTGATATAATTGCCCTTTCTGATTGGGCTTAACCCATTATTATTTTTTGCTTTTTGTAATAGGGGATTTCAGAGAAAATTTATTTATATCTTGAGGTTAATGCTCTATCAACCTTAAAATAAACAAGCAAAAATTAAAAAGAAAACAAAACCCCTCGACTGGGGACAATTTATTTTCAATATCCTGAGGCTGAGGGCCTGGCAGACGATGGGTTGTGCACACAGGAGACTCTTTAGGATCTCTTCATAGCTGTTATCTTAGTCATTCTGTGAAGACTCTGAGTTGCCAGAAGTTTCTGGTAATTTTGTGCAGAGCTAACACTTGGCTGTCCTGCAGTGTTGCGGATGAAGCCGTGGTGCTTCTGGTGGGACGAGGAGGATAGGGCAGTGGCCCCTGCTTCTCTGAGAGCTGCCTGGACTGGCCACATGGGGTGGGCAAATGAAGTAGTTGTACAAGTAGCATTTACAGTTGAGAAATTGTAGAGAAGTAAGTACATTGTCCTTCAAAAAAGGCTATTTTGAGGTAACTCGCTTGCTAGAGAAGAAGGAAACAAATTGCTGTCTGTTCCTATCCTACTCTAGGTATTGCCGTTTTTCCATTTGGACTGCAGTTAGAACCAGGCTTCTTTTACATTGCTGTTGGCTAATTCATGACTTTGCAAAATTACACTGAAGCGTTCATAAGAAAACCAAACTGAGCTTTGACTCCTCATTTAGCCCTCAGCCTCTTCTAGCAGCACCACAAAGAACCAAGCAGGTGTTTTGCCCTCTGTGAAACAGACTCCTTTTGCAGGTCATTGTGGGAAGCATCTTTGAAGTTATCTGGGCTGCGGTGAAGCCTGGAACCTCGTTCGGCATCAGCGTACTGAGAGCGCTTCGGCTGCTGAGGATTTTCAAAGTAACAAAGTAAGTCCAGCTCCCGTTGTGCTCACCTTAGACTTCTAGCACCATGTGAAGTCTGTGCCGCAGCTCCCACATAAAATAGTAGAGCTTTCCGCTTGTTAGTGGTAACAACAGCAGCAGCCTAAGGATAAAACAGCTGTAGCAGCCAGCACAAAGGTCCGTCCGCACTAACGTCCTACATCTGCAATGGACCTAGTGGGTGTGGAATGGAAGAAAACTGCAGATGCAGAATTGTCCTTCCCTCGGCTGCGCAGTCTGGGTTTCTGGCAGTCAGAAGTTCAGGAGTTCCAAGAAATTTCTTGTGGTATGAAAAAAGTTTTGTGTTTACTTTATAAGCTTCACCAAGTGCCTGCTGTCCTTATCTGCTGATCTGGTGATAGCTCCTTCAGTATTTAGATCTGGCGAGCTGAGCTACTCTGGCTACTGCTGGATAATAAATCCTGATGATCAAATGACAGTGATGACAAAAAGATGAAGCGCATTGCTGCTGTCTGTGCTCTGTCTGGGCTGGGAATGTTTGAGGTTTCTGTCTCGTAAATTTAAACATTCATTCAAGCTGGGTTGCCCCAACTTTTCAGTTTTTTTGTGCTTGTGTGTTGCTTTAATGTGTGCTGGCCTTAGCAACAGCTACTCTGCAACTTTTAAATCCACCCAGAGCATTTTCTACATGGTTTTAAAATTACAGTATAGAACTTGATATATTTGGGTGCTCCTGCTGTTGTTTTCCTCTACACCATTACCTGGGTCTATACCAGTCACTGGATAAAGCACAGGCTGTCACATTTCAGCAAAACAGTCACTTGAAGTAACCAGGAATTTCCTGGCTATTCCAGTGCATGGCTTTTCTTAGCTCTGGAGGACTTGCTGATTTATATCTGCTAATCATCATGCAGATCCAAAATCCCTGCACGATAGTGTGAGGCACTGTGGGAGCTGGGAACATGAAGTTCTGTAAATGTCCAATAAAAGAAGTAGAAACTTGCCCCAAAACCGGCACTGCTCTAAACTTGCTTACGGAAAATGCCACATTTTGCAGCAAATTTCTAGCAAATAATTGTCAGCAGTTAGGTTTTTTCAGACCTACTGACACTGAGTGTATCTGATTGCATGCTGTGCTTTTAAAAAAACATTTGGACCATTCTGCAAGTCAAAATGATCTTTTCACCAGCTTTGACTCTTCAGGAGTTTAGCTGCCATAATAAAGGAATGAAGCCAGAGGTTTAACTGAACTAGGCAAGTCATGGAGGGGGCTGAGTGATCTCCCACTCCTCAGGCCAGTGAGCAGAACTTTCACCCCACTGAAGCAGAAATTCCCTTGGCCTAATTAAGAGGGTTTTCCCCTTGGTGAAAACTTCCTGCTCCCAAGGAGTCATCTTTTTTTACTCCATTTTCTATATCTTTCATAACAGTTATTTTCTGAGGCTCCCTGCCCCTGGGTTTAGTAGAAGACGACAACAGTCCACCCTGCTTTTAAGAATTGGCTTTTGATTCCTATGGCCCAAATCAGTGTGACTGCTGATGGCAGAGAGATGAGATCGTTATAAAGCTATATTGCAGCAGTCCCAAAGGTGACAGCAGGATGCACAGCCTAAAAAGGCTAAAATCAGAGAGGAAGACAAGCAGAGGAAAGCTTAACATGTTTGAAGTGAATGGGCACTGGCAGCTGCAGAAAAGCAGCCCCTTGTTATGTCCTGGTGCTCTGTACTCAGGTAGGGTTTGGTGCTGAGCTGTTCTGGGATGAGCTGGAGCCTCTCCAGGAATCAGTGTCCGGTGGGGTTAACAGATGCCAGCCCAGTACTGATAGCAGATCTTGCCTGAAGGCACAGTGCCAAGCAGGGGAAAAACCTTGTGACCAACAATCCTGTCCATTTCCTCCAAGGAGGGTCTTGGTTGCCCCTTTAAAATTGAAGATATTGCCCCATAAGATCAAAACTTCCCCTGAAATCTGCAGTCACCGTGTTAAGGACGTACCTTTTCTTGGAATGGGGTGCAGCAGGAGTGCATGATCCCAGAGCAACATGGGGTGGTTTGGTCCTCCCAGCTGCACCAGGGGAGAGGAAGAAGAGGAAAACAAAGGGAATTTTGGAAAAATTCCTGCATCAAAATTTCCCGGTCTCAAACTCAAAATGTTTAACACAGGAAATAGCTTTAAATGGCACGTGTCACTCTGTCTGCTCTGGCCTCCTTGCTCCGTGTGCTTGTCTGCCCAAAAGGAGAGTGTCAAAGACCTCCTTTGCTTGATGGCTCTTTCTGCATTTTCTGATTCATTAGTTTTCCTAATGTACGTGCTCCCTTCCTGTTCTCAGCGGGGCAGTCCAACAAGGATAGAGGCCATTTGCGTCCCCTCCCCGCCCTGCAGCGTGCCTGCCTGCCCGCATGTGTGCCTGGAGCAACCTCTGGATGGGCTGCAGGATAAAAGCAAAACTCTCTGCAGCATCTGGCCAGATGTGGTGCTGCTGTGTCAGTTCCAGCACTGGCCGAGCCATTCCCTCTTGTCATGCTGGAGTTCATGTCCTGGGTTTGTTTTTATCCCCAGAGGGGGCTGCTTGGTCCTGGGTTCTTCGACGACTGTGCAGCTGAAGGCATCTGCTGTGCATGAATGTCTGTTAAACACCACAGCAATGTTTAAGCATGTGGGATTGTAAGTCTGCTTGTGAATACAGGGCTCATGGCTTGTGGTAATTGGGAAGGACACATTTCCTGGTGGAAATGCTGGTTGTTCCTGCTCTGTGTCTTTGGAAGACAGGGGTTTGCCGCACCCAGGCTCTGCCTCACTTTGGTGGTATTGACCCTGCTCTTCACACCCCTGCTGACTGTGATGCTGGATGAGAAACACGTGGCAGTGTATGCAGAAAGGCTGAAATCTACACCAGGAAAAAGGGGCTGCTGAGAGACTGAAGCAAACACTTCCCCTGCAGTTACCTGCTCTGCACTGGCATGTGTGTCAGGGTGAACCTCTCAGCCCTTGTGATGCTGCAGCAGACTTTGTCACTCACTGAGTTCTATTTTTCAATCATACAGGCCAGGAGGGGAGATTAAAGATGCCAATAATCTCTGACATTCTTTTTTTTTTTTTTTAATAATTATTTTCAACAAAACAACAGATCGTACTAATTTTTAAACCACAGACATTTCTCCCACTAATGGTTTCTCTTGGCTGCATGATCTTGCACGTAGGTACTGGAATTCCCTGAGGAATCTTGTGGTCTCCTTGCTGAACTCCATGAAGTCCATCATCAGTTTGCTCTTTCTGCTGTTCCTCTTCATCGTGGTGTTTGCCCTGCTGGGGATGCAGCTCTTTGGAGGACAGTAAGTCTACTTGACCATTGTCCTTTCAGGGGAATCCACAAGGGAAGATGGGCTGCAGGGCTTGAAAGACTGAGGTGCAGGAGCCAGTCTGTCTGTCCAGGCTGCTGAGAAGTGGTCCCTGGTTTATAGAAGATGGGTTCCTCTTCTGGTGTTTTTCCTGGAGCTGAATTCCTTTTAGTTACCATAATTTACAGTTTCATCAAGGCTCCTTTGTCATTCCGTGATCCGTGTTGTTTTTTTTTTTTTTTGCTAATGTGATATGACAAATTTTGCAACAAGAAGTATTACAACATCACCATTTAAACTTAAAAATAAATTTTGAAATGAAATAACATTTTTTTTTCTTTCATTCAACTATTTCAACTCTGAAAAAAAAAATAGAATGAAATTGCCCTCATGAGTGGACAATTTCAATTTTGACTTCTACACTTGTGGACAAAAGCTTCTTGGAATGGCTTGTTTTGCAAAATTGTTTGAGCTTTTGATTGTTTATTTGACTTGTGGATACAACTAATTTCAAAGCAGCAAAATTGTCTCCAGGGTCCAAATTTAGTTTCTGCTAATGGTTCTGTTGGTTTGTTATTTCCAGGTTGAACAAACATTACCCTCTGACTCAGGTTACAGGGTATTACAGGACTGCAGGAAACCTACTTGTCCCTTACTGCCCTTGTTTTCATTTCTTACTTTCTCTAGATTCAATTTTCAAGACGAAACACCAACCACGAATTTCGATACCTTCCCAGCTGCCATCCTCACAGTATTCCAGGTAAAGCCATCCCTTGTCCTGGGTGAGCATCAGAAAATAAATTCTCGGGCATCTCTTCCTGCTTGTAGTGAGCAGAGAGGTCCCCATGGAATTTAGAGAAGGGGAAGTTCTTCCTTCTCAGGTATTTTGGCCGCACCAACCAATCAATGCGTCATTGACGGTCAGTGCTATGGGACTAAGGGAAGCTAGAAAGGAAGAGATTTACTAGGAAAAAATATCTCCATAAAATAAATGTTCCTGTGCTCAGAGGTGGTGTGTCCATGCTCTCTTCCTCCTGAGGCCCCTGCCCAGAGCTGCACGCTGCAATGGCTGCATTGCATGTGGCCTGCTGCCTAAACCACCCTGCCAAAAATCATGGGCAACCCGTGTGTGGTTGACCTGCTCCACTTTCTCCTGCGGTTCCTGTGATTTAATGAGGAGAGATGCCTGAGCTAGCTCCAGGCAGTGAGGAAATAATGTAGCATTTTGCACTGTAATATCTCAAGATAAGATAATGCTGGGTAAGAATTACAGTCAATGGGGGAGCACATAAAGAGGCATCAGCCTTGGGCAAGTTTGTGCGGTGGCAGGAGGAAGCAGCAGCTCTGGTAGATGCAATGCAGATTTAAGAGCCTCGTTTTGCACCTGTTCTCTGCATGCCATTTTGAATCATTTATTTCAGGTGTTTCAACAGAGAGCTAGAGATGCATGACCCTGCTCAGTGTGCAGGTGACAGGTCCAGGGAGGACCTCCCTGCCTTGCCGGGTGTTGTCATACAAATTGTTAATGTGAGATTGAACTGAGACTTGACCCTTATCCAAACTTCCCTGGAGCTCAGTAAGGCTTGGATTATGCATTTCACAATCTAAAACTGAGGGGGGGGGAAATAAAAGGATTAGGTGGATGACAAGTTTTGGATTAAAAAAGAGTCTAAAAGAAAATGTGTCCCATGACCTCTGCATAAGCAGCTTCAGATGGCTATTGTTGCTCTCCAGATGTGAAACAGGTTCTGCAGTACTTACCTTGCAGGATATTGCAAATCATGGTAGATTAATATTTGCATAGCATTTTAGTGCTCATCAAAGAAAGGGCTTACAGAAACGTAGAGGTATGGCCACAGAGCCGGAACGGAGCCCGAGTCAGGCTCCGGATATGAGCATCTGGAGACTTCGTTGCTATTTTGGTTCGGGACTTACAGCTATCTCTAGAGAATATTTAGCTGAAATATTTCCTTTCTCTTCCTGAGATAAATGTCCCTGTAATGTAGTGGCTGTGGGATGAAGGAAAACACTGCCGGTTTTATGGCATTTGTGTAGAACATCAGAGCTGTGAATTAAAACCAGCAAAACCACTGGCGCTGTGTTAACTCAGTGCAGCCTCACGGAGGTATTTCAATAACCTCTGCTCCTGCTCCATCCCACTCCTCCCCTGAACTGCAGGTATGGTGTCAACATTGCTTCAATAAAGGCTTTGGATCCTCCTCTAACCTTGGCCCATTTGGTTGCTGCTCCAACGAGTAGCATCATCCAGTGAAAGTGTTTGATGCAGTGATCAAATGTAAAGAGCCAGATGTGCCCTGTCCACCCCTCATCCCTCTGGAGAGGCTTTAGGACAGATGGGGATGATCTCCCTCAGAGCCAGCCTGCCTCCCTTCCTGGTTTCTTCCCCCAGCTCCAGGTCTGCATGAGGTTGAACATGGAATTACAGAATCATTGAGGTTGGAAAAGGCCTTCATGATCGTTAAGTCTGACCATGAACATGTTTGTGTGTGATTTTGTATTTGCAGAGTGCTGCTCCAAGGGGCAGGCAGCCACCCATCTGGAGGGGAATGGAAACCTCTTGGTTGATTGGGAATAGGGAAGAAAAATTTGGAGGGAGGGTCTCTGGGGCACCAGTCCCTCTGGTGTCACCTTGAGGGAGGCAGAGATGGAGATGGGGGGTTGAGGGCATCTGGGGAGCAGCTCCCCACATATGCCACTTGGCATGGGCTGAGCCCTGGCTGACAGCCTCCAGATCAGGCCCGGTGCCCCCAGCAACCAAACAAAACCAAATCTCAGCAGCTGATCTTGCAGCCTGCCTTAGCTCTGTTGGGTCACAGCCGGGTCACAGTCCTCTGTCAGGGGACTCCCAGGACATATTGTGTCCACCTGGCAGCTTGCTGAGCCTAGCTTTGGGTGCAACTGAGTCCCGCTGTCCCTAAATTCCCTTTGAAGAACATCACACATTGTTCTCTACCTCCTGGCTCTCAGTAAATTCTTTGTGAGCTGAATGCCACACTATATACATACAAAACACAAAAATAATCAGCTTCATGTCTCTCTTGCAGCAATCATTGAGCTGCAAGTGTTTACGACATCCATAAACACAGAGACTCTATAAAGAAGGAAGGCCTCTATTAACCATACATGCTCTGCTCCTGGAGAGCTGCTGCTGCTTCAGTAACTGCACACTGCTGGCTGCAAAGAGCCTGCTGGCTGCCGGAGGTGAGGAGCTGTGGTGGCAGCGTGCGGCTGGACCTCAGCTCTGGCTGAGCCCTGGGAAGCAGGGCTCGATGCCCCAGCTGCTCTTGCTGACCTGTCTGCAAGACGTGACACTGAGTTTCAGTAATTTTGCATTTATTCAGGCCCTTCTTCAGGCAAGCATCAGGCTTTCAGGGCAGCTCTTTGAAATGGTGCTGTACTGACCCCCAGCAGCTGAGTGTCTGCCACCCTTGATGGCTCGTTAGTTCATTAAGATTTCATAGCAGATTTTGAAAGCTGACTTTATTCCATCATCTGATAGCCCCTCAGCCAAGCCTAAGTGTTAAACACTGTGCTGCACCGGACAAAGTGTTCATTAGGCGCAGGCAAAGCAGTTTTGTGCTCAGGGAAAAACAAAATCCTTGGGCTCCAGTACTCCAAAGTCCTCATTGCTTGCCCCCTTCCCCCCTGCAATGCTGCTCTTTCATCTCCTGAAGTGAGCAGTTCTTATGGCATCCATAAACACAGACTTTATAGACAAGAAAGACCTTTATTAACTTCAGGTGCTCTGCTCCTTGAGGGCTGCTACCTAGTTGCTTAAGTAATTCCTGCAGCTGGTGGGTGATGGTGCAACTGGGGGAAGGACAGCAGGTCAAAGTGTGCATCTCACCAGGGCCTCTGAGAGCACTGCACAGGCAGTCTGGTGAGTTTAGACTATCTATCTCTCTGCAACAGTTCCATAAAACAATTTTTTTAATTGTTTAATATTTTGTTTCATGTTCAAAATAATCTAGCTGGGTTTTTGTAGCCCAAGTCCTGCTGGGTTTATGTGCAGCCTATAATTTGTGGTAGCTGCAACCTCTGGTCTTGTGCAGGGCACAGAAATGCTCCCACTGATTCCTTTTCCATGAATGTTTGCGTGAACAGAAATTGCTTTATGTTTCCAGAAAGCAGGAACGGTTGTGAATTCCTGGAAATGATGTGGACACAAGTTTCTGAGCACTCTTTTGTAACCGAATGCCAGAGCAGAAAGCCCAGCAGCCTGGTTCACACTCCCTGATGTAAACCCAGCGTAACTCCAGCGGTGTGGGCTGCTCTGGGCTTGCACTAAGTTATTTGAGACTAGATTCTGCCTTTAGGAAACAAGTTTGTATATGCTTTGTATAGCCTTGTGTCTATACTTGCTCTTGCCTTACTGCTGTCATCGCACCAACCCCATGGCAAGAAATTTTCTCTCTGTCAGCAGCTGATGGCTAGTCTGGAATTTGCAACTGTTTCTAGCATACTGTATGCACATGGGATTGATCTTCATCATGCTGTGCTTCAGGGTTGGTTTTTTTTTTTTTTTTTTTTTTTTGACTTTTCTTCTACTTGAACACAGAGACAGCTTCCTATTTAAGTATTTGAGCTCTGAATTCCAGTGGGCAGTTCTCAACGTACTAAATGGTGAAAAGCTGATCTGCCCTGAATGTTCCTGTGTCACAGTTGTTGGTGAAGGACAGGAATGGCAGGTGGTTCAGACTGCTGCCAAAATAGCATCTAGGGTGACAAGGTTTATTTAAGCTTGGGTGCTTCCACTTATTGAGATTATTTTAGTATTGTTCATGTTTGTTAATGCCTGGGGTCAGCATCCTAGCCTGCAGCCAGGACAACTCTGCAGGGCTAGGCTGCAGCTGTGCTCATGCACAAGAACAGAGCAGGAGCAGAGTCCCCTTCGGGATACCCCTCTCCTATCCGCATGTACATGTGGGTATTGCTTCTGCTTAGGTTTTTTGGAGAGCTGTGGATGTTTGGGTGGCTGAGGATCCTTGTGGCCTTGGGAAGAAGGAAGCCTGTGTGCTAACCATGGGCAAACCTTGCAGTGGTTGTGCAGGGTTGGGTTGGCATTTGGAGGAATGTTTGTCTGCAGCAAGACTCTTTGCAGCCCTGAGGGGCAGGGGAATGGTCGAAGGAGTCTGCAGTCTCCTGTTATGTGGGTCCCTCAGTGCTTATGGAGTGTGTGTGTGTTGGGTGATGTCTGAGCAAACCCTTCCTGTATGAAGCGAGTTGAAATGAGAGGAGATGAAGCACTTGGGGCACTGTGCTTTGAGGTCAGAGCTTTCTTTGGTCTCTGGGAAATGCTACACATGGAGCTGTTAAAAACTGGCATCTCTGCACAACTTATAAATGGAGATGGGTCAGAAATTTTGCTGGGAGGGAGATGTTGGAATGCGATTCCACATGGGAGCCCATGCCAGAGTTGGGAAGCAGAGAGGGATCAGGAGCAGGTGCATCTCTCCTCCCTCAGCAGCACTTCTGAAGCCCCTCACTTGGCCTGTGCCAGAGGAGAAAGCTGCATCCAGCCCGGGGTGAGGCTGTCCAGGGCTGGGAGGCTGGTTTCCCACGCCACAGTCTGCCACGCCAACATGCTCATCCACTTCCCCACAGAGCCCCATCCTGGATCGCACCACATTGCCCTGCTCCTCCAGGACGCGCCTTCTTTGTCTTCCCATTGTGTCATTTTCTTCTCTCCCAAATTTCTCCGTGCAGATTCTGACTGGGGAGGACTGGAATGCAGTGATGTACCACGGCATCGAGTCACAGGGTGGTGTCCACTCGGGGATGTTCTCCTCCATCTACTTCATCGTCCTGACGTTGTTTGGTAACTGTATCCTTGCATGCTGCCCTGTGCTAGCGGCACAGTGCCATGAACCCCTCCTAGGGTGCCAGAAATACCTGCTTTAGCTTAATTCCCCCCAAACACACGCACAATTTTAAAATTAGGTCATTGCTATGGCTTTGCTTCTTGCAGCAACTGTGCTAAGAGTGGTAGGCAAGTTGTCCGTGTTGGTGTCACATTTCTGATGACAACGTGAGTGTGGTCTTTGTTCATTTTAATTTTCATGGTTTAGATTAAGAATGTCTTATTGTAAGCTAATTTATGTTGTGGGAAGAATAACAGAGCAGGGCCTCTGTACCTTGAATATCTTCACAGACAGTTTGCACTACACTGCAGGGGGAAAGAGCAGAAATTGGTTTAGCACGTAAACTGGGCTCTTGGTGCCTTTCCCTACATGAGAGTTTAACCAGCTACGCTATTTCAAATGCTTGAATATGTCTCTTCATAATGCTTAAATCACAAGCCCAGGTCTTGAATTTTGGGCTCTGGGAGTATTTGATTATGTTCCAAGACTAGAAATACATTTATGAAGATGTTTTGTTCTGCTTTGTTCTAAAATCTGCTGAGGACAGTGGGAATCTGGGAGCCTGTGCTGTTCAGAAGTGTCCCAAGATGCTGCTGAAAGTAGCAGTTGCATGGTGCAAGGACTTGGAAAGGGAGGCTGTGCTTTATACAGAGCAAAGAAAAGAGATCCTCAGATCTCATGGCTGGGTGGGACTAGAGAGCCAGCAGAGCACAGAATTTGTGATGTTTCTGTCTGCTTCGTGATGGAGATGCCGATGGGCTGATGTTGTGTGACGGTGCTCACATTAGCTAGGTAAATGTTTGTTGGTGCAAGATGTTTGCTGGGTGCAGCAATAAGCTGTGTGGCGTCAAGCAGCATCCTTAAAAACTGAAACTTCAAAACTGTCGCATGTGTGTCACAATGTGTCTGGTTTGTCCAGTAAAATAGGGATAATAACGCCGTTTGTGGCAGCTCTGCTTGGCAGCTCTCTGTCGGGTTTCCCAGCAGTGTGAACCTTCAGCCAGCTACAGTCCCAGTGCTTTTCCTTTCCTAGGAGTCCCATTTGGGCTGGCAACATGGACTGGGTACCTAGGAGAAAGGGAAGGGTGTGTGGGGGCAAAACCTGTGCTAAAGGTGCAGTCGTCATGGACACAGACCCCTACAGCTGGGGGCCAGTGTAAAATGACGTAAGGCATCAGAGCCTGTGGATTGACAAGACAGGGCTCCAGCCCTTTGCTTTGCCTGAAAGCTCCCCGTTGGCATGAGGAACAGTGGCAGGGAACAGCAGAGCAGGCGACATGTGAGCCGTGCTTGCCCCAGAGGGCTGTCTGTCTGCAGGATTTATCCCATTACCGTGCACTGCCGGAGCAGTTGCAGCCAGGATGCATGGTCTGGTTCGGCAGCTACGCGCAGACATCCGCCTCAGTGTGCTCCTTCCAGAAACAGAAGGCTCTGAAAAGTGGGTCAGTGGGGAGCTGGGAGGGAGGGAGAGCTCTCAGTCCTCAGGGCTTGGCATTTGGAAATGAGATTAAGACGTAACCAGGCTTGACAGCAAGGCTGAGAGAGAGGGAGAGACTTTTAACCTTAGAGCAGCTAAGAGACAGCAGTTTTAAAGAATAGGATAAAAATTCCCTTCTTGCCCCTTTACTTCATAAGAGAGGGCTTCTCCCTCATCCATTAACTTCCCTTAGATGAGAGCAGGGGGTGCTCACATGGATGCGTTAAGGACCTGCTCACCTCTTGCAACTGCCATGAATCTGGTCTTTCCCTCTTCTGGCATGACAGAGTGCTGAGTCGAAACCTTGCCCACACTGTCCCCAGGTGTCCTCCAGAGCACTCCTTGGGCTGCCGCTTGTGCATTTACCAAGGAAAATGTCAGGTTTGAGTCGTTAATCTCGCATGAATCCTGCAGATGGGGATGAGTTTGCGGCTGACACTGGGTTTCTGTGAGCACAAAGTGCAGAGAGGCGAGAACTGGCCGCCAAACTGTTACAATGCCCAGGGAAGCCCTTTTAGAATGGGGCAAGCTGATCCTAAAGGCTTTCACCAGCTTCTGATGATCAGGGTTTTATACATGAAATCCGTTAATTTCTGTGGAGATCTGCAACCCTGTTAAGAGACTGGGCGATCTGGCCAAGATTCCGTCTGTTACAGCTTAGTCTGAGTGGATCAGTTGCTTTCACGATTTGGAAGAGCTCTTCTGCATCACGCGTGACCCTATTTGCCTTGAAGCACTGTGAGAGGGGACAATGAAGGACGAGGGGTTAAATCTTTTCCTTGTGTGTTTACCACAGGAACTGGAGCAGTAAGTCCTCTAATGCTTGCACTGATATTTCAAGCAGGCTTTCCGTAAGGTCAGTGCTACCCCTGCTTTCCAGCAGTTATGGCTTTGATGCTGAAAGCAAGCAGCAGGCAGTCATTTATCTCGGGGGGAAAGCTGAACTGTGTGACTTACCAGGGACTTAAGTTATTCTTACCTGTCAAAACATAATCAGGAAGGTCTGAAAATAAAGTTCGGTTTGCCAGAAAATAGCAGACCTGCGTTTTTGTGGGAAGGAAAATAGTCATTAATGTCACTGATGCTGCAGTGCAGGGCAAAATACAGGTGTGAGCCTCCCGTTCACCTCCCCACAGAGAGCCCCAGAGCCTGGCACACACCAGGAGGATGTGCTGTACAGAGCAGCCCTGTACTGGTGATTAGCTTAATTATTGATTGGCTTAATGTGAAACATCTTTTCTGCTCTAAATGTGGACTTGAATATTACGGTCACTCTCAAAGATCTTCTCTCATTGCCTTACAGAGCTTTCCCCCAAAAGTTATAAGAATATGCTTTTTTTTAAAAAAAATATTTTTTTAAAATATTTTTTATTTTTATGCAATGCATCCTTTTCATTTATCTGGCACAGATTTGCCACCAGCCCTCCCCACATGGAATTTGGACTGTGGCTGAATTTCTTACATGGGTCTTTTGGTTTTTATTTTCTTTCTAATGTTGAAATAGGTCTAAGATCCACCGATTCACTTTGGTTCCTCTGCTGGGAGTGGTTTTATTTTCACTTTTTGAACGTTGAAGTTTGGTGAGTTCATTTTGAAGAGTTTAGGGGGACTGGTTCGTAACATCCTGTTAGAGAATCAGCATTGGTAATTCGGGGTCAGCTTGCAAACACGAGGAACTCCTTTCCTCTTCCAGCTGATGTGGGCACTGTGATAATTCCATTTCAGGAGGAAGCATGGGAGGGTGCTGGCTTCCCCTGCTTTCACTGCAGCTCAGTGGTTTCTTGCAGTGTGTCCTGAAAATATAAAATCATTCCAAGCAAAAGTTCTAGAAACTTGGTTTTTGTAAGTCAGAGTTCTCTTGCACTGGATTTCCAGTTGAAAAGAGCCTATGTGGAGCCAGCCCTCTGTGTCTGAAATGGTTTGATGAAAGTGGTATGATTAGAGTGGCAACAGGGTTTGGCTTATTTTCAAGGAAATTATACTATGCCTGTATTCACTGTTATGCAATAAATTGATAAATTGGTGCATCGGTTGAAGGGAAAAAGGGGAAAAAAATGAAATAAATCCAAAAATCTGCAGAAAAGCCTAACATGAAAAGCAGTAATTGCCTGGAGCCAGCCATCCCTCCCTGGCCTGGCCACTGCCAACCTTTTGCACTTTGCTCCAGCATGCGAGAGCCGTGCTCAGCGTCTGCTGAGCTCAGCTGGTTGGGGTGGCCGGTGGGTCTGGCTGGGCTGTACAGCCGGGCCCTGGAGCTGGAAGTTGGCTGGTGTCTGGGAGTCCCCAGGCTCTGCAAGAAGGGCTGAGGGACCTTTTTGGGGGGCAGAAACACACAGTTCCACCAGAATGCGTTTGCTTGGAGATGAATCAAACCAGCCTGACCTGTTCAAAAAAAAAAAAAGAAGTCCAGTGGTTGATTATGTTACACAAGACATCTTCAGC